>JAJIZL010121405.1:0-25588 GCA_023969395.1 Amblyomma maculatum | reverse complement strand
AGTGGCCAGTATCCCCGCCTGTCACGCGGGAGACCGGGGTTCGATTCGCCGACGGGGAGCTTAGTTCTTGTTTCTTTGTTGCATTCTGCGCCATTTGAGAACAGCGCTTGCCGGCTTCCCTGCGCTTCCTGGTTAGTATAGTTCGCCCACATATGCCCGTATGCTCTCTCTAAAGATCTGTCTCGCTGAACGTGCATCGACGTCACCGTGCTCTACAGCCATTCTGCTTTTCCATATGCCGTGGAGAGCCAGTAGCATCAAAAGATCCAATGGTGTATCATTGTTCGCTTCTACTGGCAAGAATCGGATACCATGTGGGCTTATGGGTAGTTCTTTTTTAAGCGTCCTCTGGAGCACGTCCCATAAAAATGCGGCATCCCAGCATTCGAGAAACACGTGTTCAATCGTCTCCTCTTTCCTGCATATTATGCAGTGGACAGCCCAGGGTACCAAAAGCCCTTTCTGTTCCTTCCATTTCTTTACCTCCAATGTTCCATTGTGCAGCTTAAAAAAGAATGTTTTCACCCCTGCCGGCACCATCATCCTCTTCACTCTTTTAAGAACATTTTTGCCCTCTGTGGACGAGTACACAGCTCTGTACAACGGTTCTGGAAGCACCACATCGCACAAGTCTTTATACAGTTTTTTCCGGTTTACACTCCACAAATAGTCTAAAGTAAACCGCACCATCAAGAACCTGTACGCCAAGACCACTTCCCTTAGATACCCGTGGACACCTCCTGACATGCGGTCAGAAGAAACGACAATTCCCGGGAGAGCTTGACCCAGGCGTAACTGACAATCCGTACGAAGAAATGGATTTTTCACATTCCTCAAAAACATTGAAAAGATTGACTAACTGGCGCAGAAACAGATATGCCAAACCAATCCCGCCGTCCTTCACCCGGCGGAAGAGATTTGTCCGACTTGTCCGTTCCCACGAAGACCCCCACACAAAGACGGCAAAGATACGATGCATCTTTTGGACATTAGCTCTTGAACAATATAACACTTGAAGCACATACCAAACTTTTGTCACTAAAAACAAATTACAAATCGTGGCCTTAGCAAACACCGACCACTGCCATACATTCCATTTGTCCACTCTATCTTTCAATTTACCGACTTGGTTTTTCCAGTATGGGTCACTGTCCCGATACGCTTCAAGAGGGGCACAAAGGTAGCTGACAGGGTTGGTGATAAATTTCATGTTAGCAAAAATGCCTGGGGTCGCTGGCCAGTCACCGTGCCAGAAGACCAGGCACTTGACCCAGTTAACAGCACTGCCGCTTACAGCGCAAAAATCTTTTACAGTTTTCACAACTTCTACGATGCTTTCGTAGTCTACACAAAACATCGCGACATCATCGGCATAAGCCAAAAGCTTCACTTCTGCTTGATGCAGCTTGAAGCCCCGCATTTTCTCATGCTTGATAATGCTGAAACATAAAGGTTCAAGATAGATACAAAAGAGAAGAGGTGAAAGGGGGCAACCTTGACGAACTGAGCGTTGGACAGCAATACTGACACCGACAGATTTGTTCACAATTAGCCTAGTTGTACAAGCACTGTAAGCCATAGCCACTCCTTCTCTGATGACGCATCCGACCTTGACATAGTCTAATATACACAAAAGCAAGTCGTGGGGCACTCTATCAAAAGCCTTTTCAAGATCTATTTGGAGCATTGCTACTCCAAATCCACCAGCATCGCAACATTCAAGAATGGCCCTCGCGATGTGAATGTTCGTAAAAATGGACCTGTCTTTAATACCGCATGTTTGGTGGTCTCCAACAATATCTTTAATAACTGTTTGCAGTCTTTTAGCTAGTATTTTCATAAAAATTTTATAGTCGACATTGGTTCAACTAATCGGCCGGTAAGAGGTAACACTGCGTAATTGACCTCGGTCCTCCGTTTTGGGAATTAGTACAGTATGAGAAGATGCAAAGGACGGCGGCAGCACATCCCAGTCGAAAAAAACTTCAAAACTGTGTCAAAAATACTACAAAATATCCTGTAGTTCTGTCGTAACCATCAGATTTTTTTGTAGTTCTGTAGTACTTTTCTGTAGTTCTGTAGTTTTTCTGTAGTATATTTCTGTTGTCTGTAGTTCTGTAGCATTTTTCTGTTGTAACTACAGAAATTTCTGATGTTACTACAGAATGTTCTGTTGTCACAACAGGTTTCTCGTCAAAAACCGCACAGAAATTCTGTCGTAACATCAGAAAATTTTCTGTAGTTTTTTCCGACTGGGATTAAGCTCATATGCTTCATTATACACTTTTTCCAGTACCGGCGAGAGAAAATCCTGTAAAGCTTTATAAAATGCGGCGCTAAGTCCATCAGGCCCAGGCGATTTGCCAGGGTTCAAATTCCCAATAGCGCATTTCACTTCGTCCTTCGTGATGGGGGTCTCTAGCACACGTGTCGTCTTTTCGTCGAGTTGTGGCATTAAAGGTAAATAAACTCTCTTGAAACTCTCGATATCAACTGCACGCCGTGCGAACTGCTGACGATAATGCTCGAAGAAAGCTTGCTGGATTTCTTTCTTTTCGTTGGTAATGGTCCCTTGGCATTCAATTTCATCTATCTGATTCCTTCGAGCGTGCCAATTTTCTGTGCCTAACGCCCAGAATGGTTAGTTAGTTTTGAAGGGTTGTCACATATGAGGGATTTTTAATCCGACAACTTCAGCTAAGGAAGGCTGAAGCTTTAAGTCAATGCTTGATCTTTTATTTTGTCATGTTATTGATGTCACATGTGTCTTTTTTCTGTACGTCCTCAGTCAGGAAATAAAGAAAAAAAAAATCCTCGTTAGTATAGTGGCCAGTATCCCCGCCTGTCACGCGGGAGACCGGGGTTCGATTCCCCGACGGGGAGCTTAGTTTTTGTTTCTTTGTTGCATTCTGCGCCTTTTGAGAACAGCGCTTGCCGGCTTCCCTGCGCCTCCTCGTTAGTATAGGGATTCCACTTCCGGCCACCGAGCGTGACGGACGTGATTATCATGGGCTCCCAAGAAGCGGATTCAGCGGCCCAGCTGGGCCGTGGTATCAGGAGCACGGAAATGCCTACCAAGGATTATGAACTGGTTCTACCGCATCTGCCTACAGGTTCGAGGGTTTTGCACACTGTTTTTTTGCATGGCGACATAAAAGCCAGGCCGTAGTGGGTGGAGCACTTTCGAGACTCCCTCGCTCATTTTGTTTTGTGTTTCACGGCAATAAAAAAAAAAAAAAAAGAGACTCCCTCGCTCGTCTTTCACTGCTGCCGGAAGTGGTTGCCCTCGGGGAATATCAAATGAATCACGTGTGGGCGGTAACTTTTAAAGGTGAAGAGGCGAAAGCGAAGATTTTGCAAGCCCAAACTATTGAAGTGAAGGAACACCGCTGCGTGGTCATTGACCCCTGTAACCAAGGCATCATGTTGAAGCTTTCCTGGCTGCTTCACGGCGTGCAAGACGATGATGTGCGAGCGGCGTTGGCGGCTTTTGGAAAAGTGACTGAAATTTCAAGAGACAAGTAGAAAGTGCAAGGGTGTGCCTACAAGGCTTCAACGACACGAACGGTCACGCTAAAGCTAAAAGTGGGCGTGACCATTGAGGACCTGCCGTATCCGCTTCGGGTCGCCGAGGACGTCGCACTCGTCCACGTCCAAGGCAAAGCCCCGCTTTGCCTCCGGTGCCGCGGGAAAGGTCATGTACGGCGTGATTGTCGTGTGCCGCGCTGCGGGCTGTGTCGTCGCTACGGCCATGATGAGTCCCAGTGTGTGCGCACGTATGCTAACGTTGCAGGCCCCGTGCCGAGTGAAGTGGCAAGCGAGCACTTGATGGACGCAGTGGACGCCGAGGAAGCGAGCAGTGGAATCACTGAGGAGGCAGAACAGAAGGAGCAATCCTCTGAGAAGACCCCTGACCTCAAAGAACACTGTGAGTCAGATTTGATAGCTCTGTTGTCGAATGTTGCTGGGACAGAGACACCCTCGAAAGAAAACGGCAATGCCAGTGCTGCAAGCCCAGCTTCGGCTACGCAACACAATGAAGAACAGGGAGACACTGAAGCTGAGATGCCAGCTGCTTCTACCTTGCCTGTGAAGCGTGTGCACGAAGACAGTGTCAACGAGGGATCAACCCAAGGAGGAGCGGAAAACGGGCAGCCTCCACTGAAGGCGGACCCCCTTCGCCGGTCGTCCTTCAAGCCAAGGCCAAACGTGCCTCCAGACCGGAGAACTGTGTCACCTGTGCCTCCGCCATAGCGGGGGTGCCCTTTTCGGTCGAGACGTCACAAGCCCGGTCCATGATCGGGAGCAGCGCTTGGAACAATGGACAGACTAGCCAAAACGGAAGAATGGTGAACCCATGCAACAGTTGAACCACAATGCTGTCTTTCTGCAGAAGAGATGTGAGTGAAATGTTTCGCGATTTATAATTTCTTGAGATGGCGACCTATTTATCCACTAGCTTGCGCGTAGCCACGCTAAATGTGAGGGGGCTGTCAACGCGTCGGAGACAACAGCAGCTGAACCGCCTTCTGCTGGAAAATGAAATTGATGTGCTAGCAGTTCAAGAGAGCAAAATAGAAAGCGAACAACAAACAGATAAAATGGCTGAAATATATCGTTCTAGGTATAGTGTTTGCGTTTGTCATGCTGTTGGAAGATCGGGGGGGTGTGTCATTTTCATCCGAAATTGCATAGAGTGTGTACAGTCTGTGTTCTCGTGTGAGAGTGGACGGCTATTGATATGTGATTTCTGTTTTTCTGGATTGGACTGGAGAGTGATCTGCGTTTATGCGCCGACTAAAACGTTTGAGCGGGAAGAGTTTTTTCACTATATGAAATCCTTCCTAATACATGAGAGGCGTGTTCTCCTGCTGGGAGACTTCAACTGTGTCTGTAGACCGGAAGATAGAACAACAGACCGTGTCCTTCGTGACAAAAGTGCAGAGTTACTTATTGACATTGTTATTGAGGCAGAGCTTGAAGATGCTGGCTGTATAACGACGCATGAAGGCCAAGCAAAGTTCACGCACTTTCAAGGTAGCTGTCATGCAAGGTTGGACCGAATATATGTTCCCATTGATTGTGTGCCCGTGTGCTCGGAATATCACACTTCCCATGAGCTTTAGTGACCACTCTCTCGTAATGATTACTCTAGGCATGAAAAGTAAGGCAACAAAGTTCAATTGGGAGCTATGGAAATTTAATGAAAAACTGCTGCTGGATGAAGAGTTTACCACTAAAGTTAAAGAATATATTAAGCATATGTTACAAAATGACTCTAATTTTATACAAGCATGGGAGCAGTTTAAGTGCGATATAAAGATAGCTGCTATTGACCAAGCATGCACTCTCCGACGTAAAGAAAGAGTACAAGAAAAAGATCTTCGTAGCACACTTGAATACATGCTTAGCATGGAGAGCGTTAAGCCTGGCTTGTTCGCCCAAGATATAAAAAAAGATAAAAACCAAACCTGAGGTGATAGACGAAGAGAAGTATCGTGGTGCGGTGATAAGGGCACGCAGCGAAAAATTGTGGCTCGGAGAGACGCCCACGAAAAGGGCACTTAGTGACGAAAAAAGGTACGCAGTGTCAAAAGAGATAAAAGAAATCTGCTATCAGAACGTAGTTACCTCGGAGAAAAAACGATTGAACGGGCGTTTGTAGAATATTACAGGGAATTGTTTAGCCTGAAAACACCGGACATTGAACGCTTCAGAAGAGACTTTCTGTCGCTGATGCCAAGAGTGGAAGACGAAGTGGCGCAGACACTTGAAGCAAGTATTACTTCCGAGGAAATTGAGGCCGTTATCGGGGAATTAAATTCCAATAAATCACCCGGACCAGATGGTCTTGGTGCTGCCATATACAAGGCCTTTCCAACTGAAATGTCTGTTTTACTGGAAAGAGTTATTAGTGAATGCTACGAAAAGAACGTACCTCCTCCGTCTTTTCGAATGTCACACGTTGTACTAATCCCGAAAACAGATGACCCAGTTAAGCTTCAGTCTGTAGCGTCTTACCGTCCTATAAGTCTAACGAATGTTGACTATAAAATTTACATGAAAGTATTAGGGCGACGACTCCAACGTGTAATTACTTCTCTTGTAGGCCCACATCAGACATGCGGTATAAAAGGAAGGACCATTTTTACTAACATACACGCAGCAAGGAGTGTACTAGAATGTTGTGACGCGATGCATGACCACGTAGCCATGATGCAATTAGACCTCCATAAAGCATTTGATAAAGTGGTACATGAAATTTTGTTCTCTGTTTTAGAGTATGTCAATGCTGGTTCCGTGATTACAAAGGGCTTGAAAATGGTTTACGAGTGCTGTTCAGCGAGACTGGTCGTGAATAAGCATTTAACCGATCGTATACCTGTTCAGTCGTCAGTAAGGCAGGGCTGTCCTCTGTCTCCCCTTTTGTTTGCGCTTTATCTGGAGCCATTCTGTCTAAGATTGCTTACAAGGCCAAACATACGCGGTTATAGATTTTTTCAAAGTGAAGTTCGGGTTTTGGCATACGCGGACGATATTGCGGTTTTCTGTACTGACCATGAGAGCGTGCAGGAAGTCGTAAAAGAAGCCACTGCTTTTTGCACTGCAAGTGGAAGTGAAATTAGTTGGGCGAAGTGTTTAGGATCTTGGCACGGAAACTGGCAATACGTGCCTGAACTGTTCTCCAGTATGCAATGGACAATAACGCCAGGCAATTACCTTGGTGTGCCACTAAAGCATTACCGTGAAAGCAAGGAATGTTGGGCCGGTGAAGTTGAGCAAGTGAAAACCCAAAAAGCAAATGGGGAGGACATAACTTTTCTATGTTCGCAAGAGCTACCGTTTGCAATATGTTCCTAGTTGCAAAAATTTTTTACATGCTGCAAGTGTTATCTATGTCAAGAATCTCTGTTCAAAAACTGCATAGGGTATTTGCCACGTTTGTGCGGGCTTCAACATGGGAGCGTACCAGTCGATGTAATTTGTTTCATACGGTGCATAATGGTGGACTGGGATTGTCACATTTATACTTAAAGCAGATTGTAACCAGGTTCTTTTTTTTCGCGAACAAAGCGATGTTTTTCTTAGAACGGTAATCCAAGTGCGATTGCGTGATTCACTGCCGGAATATGTAGTTTCGACTATGTCTACAGGGCCAATGGCTCTAAGTGCTTTTCTTCGCGAAGTTGTCGCGTCCTTCCAAATAGTGAAGGCGAGATTTTCAAATGAGTATATGTGTGCTGTTACGCGAAAACGGCTGTACAAAGATTTATTGGAAACCTTTTTACCTGTGCCTCTTTATCGCGCTGTATATGCTTTGGTCCGGAGCGGGACGTCTTGAAAAGAGTGAAAAGAATGCCCATCAGATCTTTCTTTTTTCAATTGCATACCGGGCACCGGCACTCTTCCGGTGAAGCCATGGCTGGAAAGCAAAGGCCTTTTTGTGCCTTGGTCTGCTGACTGTTTAATTTGCAAAAAACTGGAATCCATAGAGCATATTTTACTTGATTGTCACGATGCGGTTTTTTTGTGGGACGTGCTACAGCGTACTACTAAAAGGACTTACCAATAACGCCGTTTGGCATACGCTACCTTCCATGCGCCCAGCCAGGAGAAGTGCCCAGTGATTTATTAATGGTCTTGTGTATGCACAGCGTATGGAGAACGCGGATGGATGTTCGCCATGAACATGTTGTACACCCAGTTAAGTTAAGTTAAATTGGTTCACAGGAAGGGAAAGGCGCAGTAACTGTCACACTTGCTCTGTGGACACCCGAACCGCGCCGTAAGGGAAGGGAGGAAGGTGGGAATGAAAGTGGAAAGAGAGAAAGAGGAGCCGTAGTGGAGGGCTACGGAGTAATGTACACGCGTGATGTTTTCGGAGGGCAATCTGAACCCCCGGAATGGCTGCCAGTCTTGGACAAGCTCATGTCACCTAATCCATTCTATCACAAGAAACCTGTCAGAAAGTGACTTGTGTTTTTAATTCCATGCGACTTTTCATCGTCCTTTGTAGTTGCCAAGTCGGTAATAAAGAAAAAAGAATCCTCGTTAGTATAGTGGCCAGTATCCCCGCCTGTCACGCGGGAGACCGGGGTTCGATTACCCGACGGGGAGCTTAGTTTTTCGTTTTCAGCCTTCTGTGCCATTTCTGAGCAACGCCAACCGGCTTTCCTGCGCTTCCTCGTTAGTATAGATTCCACTTCCGGCCACCGAGCGTGACGGACGTGATTATCATGGGCTCCCAAGGAGCGGATTCAGCGGCCCAGCTGGGCCGTGGTATCAGGAGCACGGAAAGGCCTACCAAGGATTATGAACTGGTTCTACCGCATCTGCCTACAGGTTCGAGTGTTTTACATACTGTTTTTTTGCATGGCGACATAAAAGCCAGGCCGTACCGGGTGGAGCACTTTCGAGACTCCCTCGCTCGTCTTTCACTGCTGCCGGAAGTGGTTGCCCTCGGGGCATACCAAATGAATCACGTGTGGGCGGTAACGTTTAAAGGTGAAGAGGCGAAAGCGAAGATTTTTGAAGCCCAAGCTATTGAAGTGAAGGAGCACCGCTGCGTGGTCATTGACCCCTGTAACCAAGGCATCAGGTTGAAGCTTTTCTGGCTGCTTCACGGCGTACAAGACGATGACGTGCGAGCGGCGTTGGCAGCTTTTGGAAAAGTTACGGAAATTTCAAGAGACAAGTGGAGAGTGCAAGGTTGTGTCGACAAGGCTTCAACGACACGAACGGTCACGCTGAAGCTCAAAGTGGGCGTTACCATCGAGGACCTGCCGCATCAGCTTCGGGTCGCCGAGGACGTCGCACTCGTCCACGTCCCAGGCAGAGCCCCGCTTTGCCTCCGGTGCCGCGGGAAAGGACATATACGTCGTGAGTGTCGTGTGCCGCGCTGCGGGCTGTGTCGTCGCTACGGCCATGACGAGTCGCAGTGTGTGCGCACGTATGCTAACGTTGCAGGCCCCGTGCCGAGTGAAGTGGCAGGCGAGCACTTGATGGACGCAGTGGACGCCGAGGAAGCGAGCAGTGGAATCACTGAGGAGGCAGAACAGAACGGACAGTCCTCTGAGAAGACCCCTGCCCCTAAAGAACACTGTGAATCAGAGTTGATAGTTCCGTTGCCGAATGTCGCTGGGACCGAGACACCCACGAAAGAAAACGGCAATGCCAGTGCAGCAAGCCCAGCGTCGGCTACGCAACACAGTGAGGAACAGGGGGACACTGAAGCTGAGATGCCAGCTGCTTCTACCTTGCCTGTGAAGCGGGTGCACGAAGACAGTGTCAACGAGGAATCAACCCAAGGAGGAGCGGAAAGCGGACAGCCTCCACTGAAGGCAGCCCCCCTTCGCCGGGCGTCCTTCAAGCCAAGGCCAAACGTGCCCCCAGACCGGAGAACTGTGTCACCTGTGCCTCCGCCATAGCGGGGGCACCCTTTCCGGTCGAGACGTTACAAGCCCGGTCCATGATCGGGAGCAGCGCTTGGAACGACGGACGGACTCGCCAAAAAGGAAGAATGGTCATCCCGTGCAACAGATCAACCGCAATGCTGTCTTTCTGCAAAAGCGATGTGAGTGATATATGTTTCGCGATATATAATTTCTTGAGATGGCGACGAATTTAACCACTAGCTTGCGCGTAGCCACGCTAAATGTGAGAGGGCTGTCAACGCGTCGGAGACAACTGCAGCTTAACCGCATTCTGCTGGAAAATGAAATTGATGTGCTAGCAGTTCAAGAGAGCAAAATGGAAAGCGAACAACAAACAGAGAAAATGGCTGAAATATATCGTTCTAGATATAGTGTTTGCGTTTGTCATGCGGTTGGAAGATCGGGGGGATGTGTCATTTTCATTCGAAATTGCATAGAGTGTGTGCAGTCTGTGTTCTCGTGTGAGAGTGGGCGGCTATTGATATGTGATTTCACTTTTTCTGGATTGGACTGGAGAGTGAACTGCGTTTATGCGCCGACTAGAACGTTTGAGCGGGAAGAGTTTTTTCACTATATGAAATCCTTCCTAATACATGAGAGGCGTGTTCTCCTGCTTGGAGACTTCAACTGTGTCTGTAGACCGGAAGATAGAACAACAGACCGTGTCCTTCGTGACAAGAGTGCAGAGTTACTTACTGACATTGTTATTGAGGCAGAGCTTGAAGATGCTGGCTGTATAATGACGCATGAAGGCCAAGCAAAGTTCGCGCACTTTCAAGGTAGCTGTCATGCAAGGTTGGACCGAATATATGTTCCCATTGATTGTGTGCCCTTGTGCTCGGAATATGAAACACTTCCCATGAGCTTTAGTGACCACTCCCTCGTAATGATTACTCTAGGCATGAAAAGTAAGGCAACAAAGTTCAATTGGGAGCTATGGAAATTTAATGAAAAACTGCTGCTGGATGAAGAGTTTACCACTAAAGTTAAAGAATATACTAGGCATATGTTACAAAATGACTCTAATTTTATACAAGCATGGGAGCAGTTTAAGTGCGAGATAAAGATAGCTGCTATTGACCGAGCATGCACTCTCCGACGTAAAGAAAGAGAACAAGAAAAAGAACTTCGTAGCACACTTGAATACATGCTTAGCATGGAGAGCGTTAAGCCTGGCTTGTTCGCCCAAGATATAAAAAAGATAAAAACCAAACTTGAGGTGATAGACGAAGAGAAGTATCGCGGTGCGGTGATAAGGGCACGCAGCGAAAAATTGTGGCTCGGAGAGACGCCCACGAAAAGGGCACTTAGTGACGAAAAAAGGTACGCAGTGTCAAAAGAGATAAAAGAAATCTGCTATCAGAACGTAGTTACCTCGGAAAAAAAAACGATTGAACGGGCGTTTGTAGAATTTTACAGCGAATTGTTTAGCCTGAAAACACCGGACATTGAACGCTTCAGAAAAGACTTTCTTTCGCTGATGCCAAGAGTAGAAGACGAAGTGGCGCAGACACTTGAAGCAAGTATTACTTCCGAGGAAATTGAGGCCGCTATCGGGGAATTAAATTCCAATAAGTCACCCGGACCAGATGGTCTTGGTGCTGCCATATACAAGGCCTTTCCAACTGAAATGGCTGTTTTACTGGAAAGAGTTATTAGTGAATGCTACGAAAAGAACGTACCTCCTCCGTCTTTTCGAATGTCACACATTGTACTAATCCCGAAAACAGATGACCATGTTAAGCTTCAGTCTGTAGCGTCTTACCGTCCTATAAGTCTAACGAATGTTGACTATAAAATTTACATGAAAGTATTAGGACGGCGACTCCAAAGTGTAATTACTTCTCTTGTAGGCCCACATCAGACATGCGGTATAAAAGGAAGGACCATTTTTTACTAACATACACGCAGCAAGGAGTGTACTCGAATGTTGTGACGCGATGCATGACCACGTAGCCATGATGCAATTAGACCTCCACAAAGCATTTGATAAAGTGGTACATGAAATTTTGTTCTCTGTTTTAGAGTATGTCAATGCTGGTTCCGTGATTACAAAGGGCGTGAAAATGGCTTACGAGTGCTGTTCAGCGAGACTGGTCGTGAATAAGCAGTTAACTGATCGTATACCTGTTCAGTCGTCAGTAAGGCAGGGCTGTCCTCTGTCTCCCCTTTTGTTTGCGCTTTATCTGGAGCCTTTCTGTCTAAGATTGCTTACAAGGCCAAACATACGCGGTTATAGATTTTTTCAAAGTGAAATTCGGGTTTTGGCATACGCGGACGATATTGCGGTTTTTTGTACTGACCATGAGAGCGTGCAAGAAGTTGTAAAAGAAGCCACTGCCTTTTGCACTGCAAGTGGAAGTGAAATTAGTTGGCCAAAGTGTTTAGGATTTTGGCACGGAAACTGGCAATACGCGCCTGAACTGTTCTCCAGTATGCAATGGACAATAACGCCAGGCAATTACCTTGGTGTGCCACTAAAGCACTACCGTGAAAGCAAGGAATGTTGGGCCGGTGAAGTTGAGCAAGTGAAAACCCAAACAAACAAATGGGGAGGACATAACTTTTCTATGTTCGCAAGAGCTACCGTTTGCAATATGTTCCTAGTTGCAAAAATTTTTTACATGCTGCAAGTGTTATCTATGTCAAGAATCTCTGTTCAAAAACTGCATAGGGTATTTGCCACGTTTGTGTGGGCTTCAACATGGGAGCGTACCAGTCGATGCAATCTTTTTCATACGGTGCATAACGGTGGACTGGGCTTGTCACATTTATACTTAAAGCAGATTGTAACAAGGTTCTTTTTTTTGCGCGAACAAAGCGATGTTTTTCTTAGAACGGTAATCCAAGTGCGATTGCGTGATTCACTGCCGGAATATGTAGTTTCGACTATGTCTACAGGGCCAATGGCTCTAAGTGCTTTTCTTCGCGAAGTTGTCGCGTCCTTCCAAATAGTGAAGGCGAGATTTTCAAATGAGTATATGTGTACTGTTACGCGAAAACGGCTGTACAAAGATTTATTGGAAACCTTTTTACCTGTGCCTCTTTATCGCGCTGTATATGCTTTGGGTCCGGAGGGGGACGTGTTGAAGAGAGTGAAAAGAATGCCCATCAGATCGTCCGCTAAATCTTTCTTTTTTCAATTGCATACCGGCACTCTTCCGGTGAAGCCATGGCTGAAAAGCAAAGGCCTTTTCGTGCCTTGGTCTGCTGACTGTTTAATTTGCAAAAAGCTGGAAACCATAGAGCATATTTTCCTTGATTGTCACGATGCGGTTTTTTTGTGGGACGTGCTACAACGCACTATTAAAAAGGACTTACCAATAACGCCGTTTGGCATACGCTACCTTCCATGCGGCCAGCCAGGAGAAGTGCCCAGTGATTTATTGATGGTCTTGTGTATGCACAGCATATGGAGAACGCGGATGGATGTTCGCCATGAGCATGTTGTCGTACACCCAGCCCATCAATACTTTGTTGAAAGTGTAATGTACACGCGTGATGTTTTCGGAGGGCAATCTGAACCCCCGGATTGGCTGCCAGTCTTGGACAAGCTCATGTCACCTTATCCATTCTATCACAAGAAACCTGTAAGAAAGTGACTTGTGTTTTTAATTCCATGCGACTTTTCATCGTTCTTTGTAGTTGCCAAGTCGGTAATAAAGAAAAAAAAAAATCCTCGTTAGTATAGTGGCCAGTATCCCCGCCTGTCACGCAAGAGACCGGGGTTCGATTCCGCGACGGGGAGCTTAGTTTTTCGTTTTCAGCCTTCTGTGCCATTTCTGAGCAACGCCAGCCGGCTTCCCTGCGCTTCCTCGTTAGTATAGTGGCCAGTATCCTCCCCCCCCCCCTGTCACGCGGGAGACCGGGGTTCGATTCCCCGACGGGGAGCTTAGTTTTTCTTTAGTGCTTTAGTGGCATACCAAGGTGCCTGGCGTTATAGGCAACCTGCAATGGAGTTTGCTGAGACATGTGGCGCCACCTGGCGGCCGACGGGATCTAATACTGATTCGGCGCAGAAGCTGACGCCATATATGTTGCGGACGCTGTGTTCCTTCTGCGTTCGCGTTTTGTTATCCCAGTGAGTGTGATTTACTCATTTGGTGACTTCAGTGGTCTCATGCGATGCTTCGACTACAACGGATGTGAACAAGAATAAAAATAAGCGCAAGGGCGGCGAGAAAGACTGCCACAATCACGAAGGAAACCTAAGCGTACCGCTTGCTGGGAGAACCTGGGGAGAATGATGAGAGAAGGAGATATTGGCTGCGTGAGAGTAATGTAACTGATATTCGTTTTGTTATGGGGCCATTGGTGTACAGACGCCAAGAAGCTAAAATAAGACGATTGCCCGTGAGCGGAGGAAACGGTATAAAATTCTGACTCGGGGAGTCGCACGCTGCTTGGGGCACACTACTCAGTACGCGCTCCGCGCTGTAAAATTTGGCGTGTACTGGTATATGCTGTGCAAGATCGAATGGCATACGTTCAGAAAAGCAACAAAGCCGCGCAGCCGCAGCATCGTATTCCAGCCACATTTCAACAGAGGCGAAATAAAAAAAAATGTTCGTGGATCTGTGAACTGGATTTCTAATGCGGTGTCTATTCGGAACCACAAAGCCAAAATATCTTCAAAACTTCCAATTGCAAATTCCAATAAGCATATTGTGAGCACTGTGTGGCGCTTCTTCTTCCACACGGCTGAACGTGCTGCAGCCACCGTAGTGCTGCTTCATCTTCATCCTGCTCCCTCTTGTAGATACCCATCGTCATCGCGGAGTGTGTTTGGCTGCAGTGTGCGACCAAGGCTTCAGGTCTGCAATAAAGCCTGATTCCCCAAGTCCGACCTTCGCGTTACCTTACACGTGGTGGAGGTGCGCCTTGATTTCCCCGCTGCTTCGTCACCTGCATCCACCTGGAGCTTCGTTCTGGCCGCCGTTTGACCCCGACCACCATCGTCATGACTCAAGAGGGCCACTCCGCTACTTCGGCTTCTACCAACTCGACTCCAGCTCCCCTTGCCACTTGGACTGTCAGCAGCCGTCAGCGCGACCCGCAGATGTTCGCCGGTCTCCGAGGCGACGACGCTGATGACTGGCTCGACAGCTACGACCGGGTCAGTGCTTTCAACCGGTGGGACGATTCGCTTAAACTAATTAATGTGTCCTTTTATTTGACGGATGTGGCCAAAACGTGGTTCCTAAATCATGAATCGACGATTCCTGACTGGGCTACCTTTAAACAAAAGTTACGCCAGATTTTCTGCGCTCCTACTGTTCGCACGGAGTCCGCCAAGAAGAAGCTAGAAGCCCGACTTCAGCGGTCCAATGAGACCTATACCTCTTATATCGAAGATGTTCTAGCACTTTGTCGGCGCATAAATGACACCATGTCAGAGGCCGAGCGGGTTCGGCACGTCCTTAAAGGTATTGGGCCACTCGCCTATAACGCCCTGGCCGTGCAGAACCCTACCACAATTGACGCCATCATATCGACCTGTCAACGCCTTGACGAACTACAGTCAATACGCCTGCAGCCTGATCCCACTTCATTTGGTTTCACTGCCGAAGCTGACCTCCGTGCTCTTATTCGCGGATTAATTCGTGAAGAGCTCTCGGCTCAAGGTAATTTGTGCCGCCCTGCATCTGAGCCACATCCTTCAAGTGCCGGCCTGCGTAGCATTGTCAAAGAAGAGCTGGCCTCAATGACCTATTGCCCGCCAACATCGGTCGCTCCTACCATCTGTCAGGCGCCAACGTACGCCCAGGTCACATCCTTGCCGCCTGCAGTTGGAGCGCCTACGCCACCGGCGCCTACCACTGCTCATGTCGCTGCATTGGCACCACCTGCCGCGGCGCCGACATACTACCCTAACTGGCGCCCAGCCCGCCCTGTTTGTTATTACTGCGGGTACCGAGGCCATATTTCCCGCTTCTGTCGTCGCAGGCTCCAGAATGAACGCCGCGGCTACGAATCATTTGAAGCAGACTACCCTCCTCGCTTTTCCGGCTCTAACCACCGTTCGTTCCCTGATTATCCCCGACGTTCATCACCCCCGCCAGAAAGCCCCGCTCCGCCTGCTGGTTACAGGCCTTCAAGACGCCGTTCTACTTCGCCTTTTCGCCGCTCAACCTCGCCTCTCCGTCAAGCTTCTCTGACGACCCCCCGCTTGTCGGAAAACTGACCACTGCAGTTTTAGGAGGGAAAACTGCACTCTTCGACCATCCCAAAAATCCTCCGGAACGTCCCTGGAATATTATTTTAGTGCGGGTTGAAGGTTTGTCTGTTGAGGCTTTGGTTGACACGGGCGCCGCTGTTTCTGTGATACACACTGACTTGTGCTCCCGCTTGCGAAAAGTGAAAACGCCTTATGATGGACCTGAACTCCGTGGAGCTAATGGTGCAATAATTCGGCCTTCTGCTAAGTGTACTGTGCGAGTTTTTGTTGATGGTGTCCGCCACCATGTACAATTTGCCGTGATGTCACCCTGCGCTCACCCAATTATTTTAGGCTGGGATTTTCTGTCTGCCGCATCAGCCAGCATTTCGTGTCGCGACAGGGTCATTTACATGACCGAGAGCGATCCGTCTTCTGAACCTCCCGAGCCCCGTTATCGCCTACTTGCCGCTACTGACTCAGTGTTGCCCCCTGGATGCGAACAACTTGTTGCGCTTACTGCTACTGACATTGATAACGGAGATGTGCTAATCGTGCCTTCTGATCGCCATCTGACCCGTGGAATCGCGCTACCACCAAGTCTTGTTCGGTTTGAGCATGGCACAGCGCTTGTCGCTGCTTCGAACACTTCGCCAGAGCCCATTGTGCTGACTAAAGGGACATGTTTTCCTTGTGCCCTGGACATTCACCCGGTGTCCCTCACCACCCTTACCGCCCCCTCTTCCTCACCAGCAGCTTCTTCTGATGCTTCTCTCTGTGTTCTCTTTGGCACCATCAATCCCGACCTTCCTGCGACTCACCGCCAAGCTTTGCAGGAATTACTTCGAAAACACCAAGCCTCCTTTGATGTCACTTCTCCGACCTTGGGCCGAACGTCTTCTGCACAGCACCGCATTATTACAGAAGGTACTTGTATTGTTAGCCGCCGCCCTTATCGTGTTTCCTTATCAGAACGTAAAATCATAGAAGATAATGTGAATGATATGCTCCGACGAGACATTATTCGGCCATCAGCTAGCCCCTGGTCATCTCCGGTCGTCTTGGTCAAAAAAAAGGATGGCTCCGTGCGTTTTTGCGTTGATTACCGCGCACTTAACAAAGTCACTCGCAAAGACGTTTACCCTATGCCACGAATTGACGACTCCCTCGACTGTCTTCAGGGCGCCGAATATTTCTCCACTTTGGATTTGCGTTCCGGTTACTGGCAGATACCGATGCACGAAGCCGACAAAGAAAAAACCGCATTCGCTACTCCCGATGGGCTTTACGAATTCAATGCCATGCCTTTTGGACTTTGTAATGCCCCCGCTACGTTTGAGCGCATGATTGACACTGTTCTTAGAGGACTTAAGTGGAAAACATGCTTGTGCTACCTGGACGACATAGTTATCTTCTCTGCGACTTTTTCTGATCATTTATGCCGCCTTGATCAAGTATTAACGTGCCTAGCATCCGCCGGTCTCCAGCTGAACACAAAAAAGTGTAATTTCGCCAAGAAAGAAATCAAGATCCTGGGCCACCTCGTCAGCCGCGATGGCATTCGACCCGACCCTGACAAGCTTGCTGCAGTTTTGAACTTTGCACGCCCTCAACGGACTAAGGAACTACGCAGTTTCCTTGGCCTGTCTTCGTACTTTCGCCGTTTCATTCGCAATTTCGCTACCATTGCTGCACCGCTCCACCGCCTCCTTACCGACAGTACTACTTTCAATTGGTCCGAAGAATGCGAAAAAGCTTTCCAAACCCTAAAGAATGCCCTCACTTCGGACCCTGTTCTCGCTCACTTCGACGACACTGCTGCTACCATTCTCCACACCGATGCCAGCGGCCTCGGTATCGGCGCCGTACTTCTGCAACGTGACACCGCTTCTCGGGAAAAAGTAATTGCGTTTGCCAGTCGAACTCTAACACCAGCGGAACGCAACTACACTATCACAGAGCAAGAGTGCCTCGCCGTCGTTTGGGCAGTTCAGAAATTCCGCCCCTACCTCTACGGCCGCCATTTCACGATCGTTACCGATCACCACGCTCTGTGCTGGTTATCAACCCTCAAAAATTTGACTGGACGCCTTGGCCGTTGGATTCTGCGTTTGCAGGAATACCACTTCGATGTCATATTCAAATCAGGTCGCAAACATCGAGATGCCGATGCTCTTTCCCGCTGCCCGCTCCCAGAATCACCACCTAGTGCTTCTTCGCGCCTTCCTGCGTGCACCCTCGGCGTCGCAACGTCGTCCAGAGCTCCAAACATCCCCTGTGCTACTCCTGCCGCTGCTCCAGATCGGTACGCCATTATTTCACACCAGCAAGCCGATCCCTACTGTCTTTCCCTAATCAACCTTCTCACCGGTGCTTCTCACCCTCCTACCGCTAGGATGCGCAGACAACTCCAAAATTTCAAACTTGACAACGGCGTGCTGTCCCGTTATATTTATTGCTCTGAAGGCACCCGTTGGGTCCCCGTTATTCCGAAAGCGCTTCGCACCCGTATCCTGGCGGCTTTCCACGATGATGCTACAGCCGGTCACTTAGGCTTTCATAAAACTTACCACCGCGTGAAAACCCGTTTCTTCTGGCCAGGCCTCGCCTCAAGTGTGGCAAAATACGTCGCCTCTTGTCTGCCATGTCAGAGCCGCAAACGGCCAACTTCTCCTCCTGCTGGCCTACTACAGCCGCTACCTTGCCCAGCTACTCCTTTTGCCGTTGTTGGCATAGACTTATACGGGCCACTTCCATTGTCCGCACGAGGTAATCGCTGGATCGTCACCGCCGTCGACCACCTAACACGCTACGCTGAGACCGCTGCCCTGCCTAATGGCTCAGCACATGAGGTCGCGACCTTCTTTTTGGAATCGCTCGTACTGCGTCATGGGGCCCCTCAAGTGCTTCTCAGCGATCGTGGTCGGACATTTCTGTCGACGATTGTAGCCGAAGTTATTGAGGCCTCAACCACACATCACAAATTGACCTCCAGCTATCACCCGCAGACCAATGGGTTGACTGAGCGGTTCCACCGCACGCTTTCTGACATGTTGTCTATGTACGTCGACCAGGACCACCGAAACTGGGACGTAATACTTCCTTTTGTTACGTTCGCCTACAATACGGCTGTACAGCGGACCACAGGTTACACCCCGTTTCTCCTCGTTTACGGCCGTTCTCCTGCTACCTTTCTTGACGCCTCTTTCCTTTCTACACATGCCAGTTCCTCGCCCTCTCTTCCTGACCAGTTCCTTTCCCGAGTGGCCAAATCTCGCCGGCTTGCTCGCGTCAACATGGAAGCCAGCCAGGAAGACCGCAAATGCCGCTATGATGCAACCCATCGCCAAGTTTCGTTCCGTCCCGGCGACGAGGTGTTACTTTGGACCCCATTACGCACTCCTGGTCTTTCTGACAAGTTACAGCACCGTTACATTGGTCCTTACACAGTTCTTGCAAAAACCTCCCCGGTCAACTATCGCGTCTCTCCTCTTCACCCTCCTCCGGACAGTCGTTACCGTGGCACTGAAGTTGTCCACGTTTCACGTATGAAACCTTTTATTCGGCGCAATCCTGCGGACTAACTGCGGCCAGGCTGGCCGCTTCAACTGCGCGGGCGAAATAGTGTGAGCACTGTGTGGCGCTTCTTCTTCCACACGGCTGAACGTGCTGCAGCCACCGTAGTGCTGCTTCATCTTCATCCTGCTCCCTCTTGTAGATACCCATCGTCATCGCGGAGTGTGTTTGGCTGCAGTGTGCGACCAAGGCTTCAGGTCTGCAATAAAGCCTGATTCCCCAAGTCCGACCTTCGCGTTACCTTACAATATTAATCTGTAAATTAGTTCTTAAGGTGCTGAAAAAGTCGAAGTGGCGGAGTGTAGAGGCCCGTGATACTGTGTACGCTGAGAATGGAACTTCGTTCTATCGTTCCGCGCGAAATATTTCTTTCACCGACTGCTCAAGCTACTCAAGAGTCTATTGTCCCAGACGATAGACTATTTCATCGTTAGTAGCAACAGTAAAAAAATTGTAACTCTTAACGACCTCCTCTACGAAAGCTTCGCCTTTGAGTGACAGCATTACCCGCCGGCTTTCTCCAAGATTGAGGTACGGAGGTACAAAATGCATGCCAGTTGCTGTTGTTAAGAGCTTTATTTTTCCAACGGTGTAGAAGGCCCCCTGCTCCCCGCCCCCGGCACGCAGAGTTTTCGTTGATGACGCACGCTAAAACCGCACAGTGCTTGCAATCGCCACATCCGTAGCGGGTACCGCACCATGCCTCCTGTAACTTCCGCGGCACTTTCGAAATGTGCACCACGAACAAAAGTGTTCGTCATGGTATTAAACTGTAAAGCAAAATCGTGAGGAAATTATGCTGCTGTAATCAAACAGCAAGAACAAAAAAAGAAAAAACGGCGATCAATCTCTTCTCAGGTTCTCTCTGCACTTTCAATGTTTGGGTATGAGGTGTGAACGCAATAGGTAAATGAAAAGCTACGTTTACAACATTTTTCATTCATTTAATTATTTCTTAATTCATCATCACATATCCGACTGATGCTCTGAGAGAATAAATTTCGTTAAAAAAAAAAAAATTCCGTCTACTCAAGCGAAATTCAAAGTTGTGCGCGCGGGTGTTCAGTCGCGAGCGTCGCGCACTTCGCGGTGACGTCGACACCGTTCACGTTTTAAACATGAGCATTCTCGAACAGGCGGTGTCCTTTCGTCAGTATTGGTTTTCGGAAGTAGCTCTGAAGACATTCGATTGCCTTAAAACCGCAGAAATTGAGAGCCGAGATGCTTCCAGCCGTACAACGCGAACGCAACCCGACCGCGCCTGCCTACTCAGATTACTCGGCGCCGCCGTTGGCGGCGCTGAACGCTGCGCTCCACTAGCGCCGCCTGGCCACTGCAGGTTGCCTATTGTCCATTGCATACTGGAGAACAGTTCAGGCGCGTTTTGCCAGTTTCCATGCCTAAATTCTAAACACTTCGCCCAACTAATTTCACTTCCACTTGCAGTGCAAAAAGCAATGGCTTCTTTTACAACTTCTTGCACGCTCTCATGGTCCGTACAAAAAACCGCAATATCGTCCGCGTACGCCAAAACCCGAACTTCACTTTGAAAAAATCTTTAACCCCATATGCTTGGCCTTGTAAGCAATCTTAGACAGAAAGGCTCCAGATAAAGCGCCAACAAAAGGGGAGACAGAGGACAGCCCTGCCTTACTGACGACTGAACAGGTATACGATCGGTTAAATGCTTATTCACGACCAGTCTCGCTGAACAGCACTCGTAAACCATTTTCACTCCATTTGTAATCACGGAACCAGCATTGACATACTCTAAAACAGACAACAAAATTTCATGTACCACTTTATCAAATCCTTTGTGGAGGTCTAATTGCATCATGGCTACGTGGTCATGCATCGCGTCGCAACATTAGAGAACAATCCTTGCTGCGTGTATATTAGTAAAAATGGTCCTTCCTTTTATACCGCATGTCTGATGTGGGCCTACAAGAGAAGTAATTACACGTTGGAGTCGTCGCCCTAATACTTTCATGTAAATTTTATAGTCAACATTCGTTAGACTTATAGGACGGTAAGACGCTACAGACTGAAGCTTAACATGGTCATCTGTTTTCGGGATTAGTACAACGTGTGACATTCGAAAAGACGGAGGAGGTACGTTCTTTTCGTAGCATTCACTAATAACTCTTTCCAGTAAAACAGCCATTTCAGTTGGAAAGGCCCTGTATATGGCAGCACCAAGACCATCTGGTCCGGGTGACTTATTGGAATTTAATTCCCCGATAACGGCCTCAATTTCCTCGGATATAATACTTGCTTCAAGTGTCTGCGCCACTTCGTCTTCCGCTCTTGGCATCAGCGACAGAAAGTCTTTTCTGAAGCGTTCAATGTCCGGTGTTTTCAGGCTAAACAATTCCGTGCAAAATTCTACAAACTCCCGTTCAATCGTTTTTTTTTTTTTCCGAGGTAACTACGTTCTGATAGTAGATTTCTTTTATCTCTTTTGACACTGCGTACCTTTTTTCATCACTAAGTGCCCTTTTCGTGGGCGTCTCTCCGAGCCACAATTTTTCGCTGCGTGCCCTTATCACCGCACCGCGATACTTCTCTTCGTCTATCACCGCAAGTTTGGTTTTTATCTTTTTTATATCTTGGGCGAACAAGCCAGGCTTAACGCTCTTCATGATAAGCATGTATTCAAGTGTGCTACGAAGTTCTTTTTCTTGTTCTCTTTCTTTACGTCGGAGAGTGCATGCTTGGTCAATAGCAGCTATCTTTATATCGCACTCAAACTGCTCCCATGCTTGTATAAAATTCGAGTCATTTTGTAACATATGCTTAATATATTCTTTAACTTTAGTGGTAAACTCTTCATCCAGCAGCAGTTTTTCATTAAATTTCCATAGCTCCCAATTGAACTTTGTTGCCTTACTTTTCATGCCTAGAGTAATCATTACGAGGGAGTGGTCACTAAAGCTCATGGGAAGTGTTTGATATTCCAAGCACAAGGACACACAATCAATGGGAACATATATTCGGTCCAACCTTGCATGATAGCTGCCTTGAAAGTGCGTGAACTTTTCTTGGCCTTCATGCGTCAGTATACAGCCAGCATCTTCAAGCTCTGCCTCATGAACAATGTCATTAAGTAACTCTGCACTCTTGTCTCGAAGGACACGGTCTGTTGTTCTATCTTCCGGTCTACAGACACAGTCGAAGTCTCCAAGCAGGAGAACACGCCTCTCATGTACTAAGAAGGATTTTATATAGTGAAAAAACTCTTCGCGCTCAAACGTTCAAGTCGGCGCATAAACGCAGATCACTCTCCAGTCAAATCCAGAAAAACTGAAATCACATATCAATTGCCGTCCACTCTCACACGAGAACACAGACTGTACACACTCTAATCAATTTCGGATGAAAATGACACATTCCCCCGATCTTCCAACCGCATGACAAACGCAAACACTATATCTAGAACGATATATTTCAGCCATTTTATCTGTTTGTTGTTCGCTTTCCATTTTCCTCTCTTGAACTGCTAGCATCTCAATTTCATTTTCCAGCAGAAGGCGCGGTTCAGCTGCTGTTGTCTCCGACGCGTTGACAGCCCCCTCACATTTAGCGTGGCTACGCGCAAGCTAGTGGATAAATTGGTCACCATGTCAAGAAATTATAAATCGCGAAACATATCACTCACATCTCTTTTGCAGAAAGACAGCATTGCAGTTGATCTGTTGCACGGGATGACCATTCTTCCGTTTTGGCGAGTCCGTCCGTCGTTCCAAGCGCTGCTCCCGATCATGGACCGGGCTTGTAACGTCTCGACCGAAAAGGGTACCCCCGCTAGTGCGGAGGCACAGGTGACACAGTTCCCCTGTCTGGAGGCACGTTTGGTCTTGGCTTGAAGGCCGACCGGCGAAGGGGGGCCGCCTTCAGTGGAGGTTGTCCGTTTTCCGCTCCACCTTGCGTTGATCCCTCGTTTACACTGTCTTCGTGCACACGCTTCACAGGCAAGGTAGAAGCAGCTGGCATCTCAGCTTCAGTGTCTCCCTGTTCCTCACTGTGTTGTGTAGTCGAAGCTGGGCTTGCAGCACTGGCATTGCCGTCTTCTTTCGTGGGTGTCTCGGTCCCAGCAACATTCGGCAACGGATCAATCACATCTGATTCACTGTGTTCTTTAAGGGTAGGGGTCTTCGCAGAGGATTCTTCTTTCTGCTCTGCATCCTCAGTGATTCCACCGCTGGTTTCCTCGGCATCCACTGCGTCCATCAAGTGCTCGCCTGCCACTTTACTCGGCACGGGGCCTGCAACGTTGGCATACGTGCGCACACACTGGGACTCGTCATGGCCGTAGCGACGACACAGCCCGCAGCGCGGCACACGACACTCACGACGTATATGACCTTTGCCGCGGCACCGGAGGCAAGGCGGGGCTCTGCCTGGGGCGTGGACGAGTGCGACGTCCTCGGCGACCCGAAGCGGATGCGGCAGGTCCTCAATGGTTACGCCCACTTTTAGCTTCAGCATGACCGTTCGAGTCGTTGAAGCCTTGTCGACACACCGTTGCACTTTCCACTTGTCTCTTGATATTTCCGTAACTTTTCCAAAAGCCGCCAACACCGCTCGCACATCATCGTCGTGCACGCCGTGAAGCAGCCAGAAAAGTTTCAACCTGATGCCTTTGTTACCGGGGCCAGTGACCACGCATCGGTGTTCCTTCACTTCCAAAGGTTGAGCTTGCATAATCTTCGCTTCCGCCTCTTCACCTTTAAACGTTACTGCCCACACATGAGTCATTTGATATGCCCCGAGGGCAACCACTTCCGGCCGCAGTGAAAGACGAGCGAGGGAGTCTCGAAAGTGCTCCACCCGGTACGGCCTGGCTTTTATGTCGCCATGCAAAAAAACAGTATGCAAAACACTCGAACCTGTAGGCAGATGCGGTAGAACCAGTTCATAATCCTTGGCAGGCCTTTCCGTGCTCCTGATACCACGGCCCAGCTGGGCCGCTGAATCCGCTCCTTGGGAGCCCATGATAAACACGTCCGTCACGCTCGGTGGCCGGAAGTGGAATCTCTATACTAACGAGGAGGCGCAGGGAATACGGCAAGCGCTGTTCTGAAATGGCGCAGAATGCAACAAAGAAACAAAAACTAAGCTCCCCGTCGGGGAATCGAACCCCGGTCTCCCGCGTGACAGGCGGGGATACTGGCCACTATAATAACGAGGAGGCGCAGGGAATACGGCAAGCGCTGTTCTGAAATCGCGCACAATGCAACAAAGAAACAAAAACTAAGCTCCCCGTCGGGGAATCGAACCCCGGTCTCCCGCGTGACAGGCGGGGATACTGGCCACTATACTAACGAGGAGGCGCAAGGAATACGGCAAGCGCTGTGCTGAAATGGCGCAGAATGCAACAAAGAAGAAAAAACTAAGCTTCCCGTCGGGGCATCGAACCCCGGTCTCCCGCGTGACAGGCGGGGATACTGGCCACTATACTAACTTTTTTTTCTTTTTTTTGTTTTCTTTATTGCCTGGCTTTGACACAAATACACCGCACTGGAACTCAAAACAACAGGAAAAAAGGAATAATATATGTACACAAAGCTAGTTCGCGTTTCCTATCCCCCACTGAGGGGCAGGCATTGTCATTTTAAAATTCCTTGAGCACCGTCAAAGGATCCAGCTTTGACAGCCACTCAGGAGCACATGGTTGCAATTTAAGCACGTCGAGCCATCGCTGCACACTTTCACGGAAATACATGCGGGCTGGCCGTGCATCTGGATCGCAGTGATAACCAGCCATTCGTGCGCGCCATATACTATGGAGGCACATTAACATAACCTGGTCTAACGGCATATCATCGTGGTTGTCCAATGGCAAATACCTAATGCCATGGGAATCAAGTGGCAACTGTTTTTTAATTGTCCTTTGCAGAACATCCCACAAATATACCCCCTCCCAGCAATGCAAAAACACGTGATCTATTGTCTCTGGCTGTTTGCAGATGAGACATTGGGCCCCCCACGGTAGGAAAATACCCTTTTCCTCCATAAATGATTTTACACTCAAAGTACCGGTATGTAGCATAAAGAAAAAAGTTTTAGCTCCCGTAGCAACTTGCATTTTCTTTACGCGTTTTAATACATTACTTCCTGTGCCTCCATAGTATAAAGCTCGGTACAAGGGCACCGGGAACACCACTTCACAAACATCCTTGTATAATGTTCTCCTGTTAACATTACTTAAATACTCTTTCGAAAAACGTGCGCTTAAGAATTTCACGCTCAAAACAATTTCCCTAAAGAATCCAAAAAGAGATCCCGGCATACATTGCGTATAAACTACGAAATCAGGCAACGCTCGACCAAGTCTTTGTTGACACACTGTGCGCAGGAATGGATCGCTGGCATCCCTAAAAAACATAAACCGGTTGACAATCTGTCGCACAAACAAATG
>JAJIZL010121404.1:107629-158771 GCA_023969395.1 Amblyomma maculatum | reverse complement strand
GCCACACTTCGGAATCGAAGAGTGGAAAATAATATAACGACCAGTTGCTGTTCGCTAGCGTTATAGCCCTCGATGTTGAAAAAAAAAAAAAAGCTTTCAGCCCTGCTGTCTCCCTCCCCACCCCCTCTCCTCTTAAGGGTGACGGACTAGAAGGCGCAACCACACTCCGAGCTCTAAAAGGAATCCGACCAGTTCTCGATAAAGAAGCGCATTGTGCCTCGCCACACCTACGCAGGGCTGACCTGTGCATAGCAAGGCCACGTGCTCATAGAAATTAGGTTACGTACACAAAGTGCAGCGGCTCGAAAGCTTTTAATAGGGCCCTTGAGAACTGATGGCGGTAGGAGGTTGGACGCACGCGCAGGTAAGCACTAAAGGAATATCCGCTCCTGCACCTTACCGAAACAACCGCTGCATCGCTTATTGTTAGAAATGGTAACACTATTAAACCACAGCGCAGAAATGCGACAGCAACGCGAGAAGGTACGTATATTCATCCGCATTATGTACAGGTACTGGTCACAAAAATGATAACGAATAAACCTTACGTGATGACCAGAAAAGTCAGAGCAGCAGTTTACAAGGCGTCTCATGAAATGAATATTAGGTCTGGCGTCCAACAGGGTGCGTCTCCTGCACCAGTCTTGTTGCAGTACATTGCCCAGGTCCCCTTAGAGCAGAGCACAATGCACATGCCACCATGAGGAAGATGGCGGCCGTGATTAGAATCCCACTGTTGCTGCCCGAAGATTTCGCACTTTTACCGACCGTTGCGACAACAATGGGCATGCCGATCAAGGTGACGCCGAACACGAACAGGAATCCCGTGAGGATAAATAAGGTCCGCGAAGAAAACAGTCCTCTCACGACGACGCTTATTGATGACCTCCATGACGGTAGCTGTTCCAGGTCTTGCTCTGGTGAATCTTCGATCCGGACAGAGATACTTCTCTCGCTTCGCTCTGTGACCGCTGTGGTCCGAAGGGAAGAGCCATAAGAGGTCGGCCTGGCTGAGGTCAGCAGAGGTTGTCGCATGGCCGAGCCGCCAGCGAAGGGTTGCCCCGAATGTTCGAAGATGGGCGCGAGCGTCGGCAAGTAGATGGGTAGGCGTCTCCACTTGTGCAAATAACGTCCAATGTTTGGCCCATTAAGACGACGCCGCCTGCGGCTATGAAGCAGCAAACTTATGGGGAGAGCTCGTCTCGACATGACGTTCGTCGTGTCGTCACTGCGGAACACACGGGTATATGTGGATGAGCCGTCTCTCGAAGGAGTGAGAATGCATTGCGTTCTACCGGACCAAAAGCGTGGTTTTCTCTCCCAAGAACATTTCACGATTGAGAGAAGGAACCAGGCGTCCATTGAGAGAGAAAGAGAGAGAGTAGTTGATTGCCTTTACATCCTAGTCCTTTTTCAGTCACTTTCAATAAACTATGCAAGGGTGGTTTGGCGCTCCAGGAGAAAACCGGCTTGGTGGACAAAAAACGTCCTTTCCTGCCCGTCTCCTTTTGGGGAGCGTGGTTAGCGTGGTGGACCTGTCGGGCGATGGGGGGTTTAAGTTGCAAAACGTTGTGCATCAGTCATCAGCCTGTTCACATGAACCGGACACCGGAGGTCAAGTTTAGGAGTAAAGGCTATACTGGGAGAGGTCTTCTTCCTTCTTGCTGATAGAATTCCCGGAATAAAAGGAAATGAAGCACTGGTAGCAGGAGCAAGCATGATTCTTGGAATGTCCGTATATATTGTATGGACCAAAAGAAAGGAAGGGGAAAAGGGTAATCATCCCTGAAAGTATAATGTAAGACTACATTATCACTTCCCGGAAACCTCACTCAACGCATGGCATACAGTAGTGAAAGTTGTGGCGCGTGGCCTAGCCGTCTTGACACACTTTAAGAAATGATCTGCAAATGCCTTTCAAAGGGAGCCCACATTTCTTCAGCGTTTCGGGGTATTCACCATTTTCACCGGCCACTGGAAATTCTATATGGCTGCCCTTTAGGTGATGCTTCAAGTGCGTTGTGCTGGGCTACGTTTCCTGAAGCTGCATTAAAATATTCGCGTGAGTGTTCTGTGGTGCGAAGGTATGCACAGTATTGTCAGTTAGCCTACAAGCTCTTTTTAAGCATGCGTTGCAGGGGTGCGACACAAGGACCCCCTAGAGTGTGGCTTCTGCTGACTGTGTTGTGCGGCAAGTACGAACGGTTCCGAGGAGACTAATCGCGCCACTCAGTGCTACAGAGAAACATTCGATGCAGATAGAATAAACATGAATATAGACAAAAGTTACAACTTTTATCCAGGGATGACGGGCGCTCGTGAACTGCAGCATTTCAATATGTCGCGCATTGCATTCACGCGCATAGCAGAGGCATGAAGAGCGGGCAACCCCGCATTCTATGTAGCCTAATTTTTTCTTTCGCTTCAAAATATAGGCCGTCGCATTGAAGTACATACTACCTAGTTTGGGCACAAGAGAATATCCCGGTACTTCGTCTCACAAGATATTTGCAGCATTCAGAAAGGCAGAGCCACCCCGGTCCAATCAGGATCATTCGCACTACCACAGAAAATTGTGTTCCTGCCCCCCCCCCCCCCCCCCCCCCTTCCATTTGGTGTGGGTGACAGTAGGAGCACAATTCTCTATTATAGTGCGCCGGGGCGAGAGGCATTTAGGAACACAATTGCAAGGGCTCCTCTGCTTTTCGCAGTGCTGCAGATATCTCGTGGGACGAAGTATAGAAGCTAATAAAGACAGTCTACAGTGATCACTTTAACCAACCTGTTTCTCTTTTTTTTTTTACAGCACCTCTGATAGGAAGTGATTTTGACTTTCGCAAGTGATGACCCAGTGCTGAAACAAACATTTATTGGGAACAGTTAATTGGCAAGCAAGATAGCTAGATCTCCGGCTTTGAGAGTGTATGCAACGCAACGTTCAATACAAACTATAGCTTTCGTCTGGCAGCTGCCGATTGCAAACACTGCATTCACTACACCGGGCAGGAAACAAATGTTCCTAATTTCTTAAAACATGCGTGGGCCTTGAATTGGTCGGCAAACAAAAATGTTACCATCACGTACGGCTCACAACTTACGTCTGTCAAACTTCTCCCATCAGAAATGCGTACTGAAAATAGTCACAGCTTTAATCGCAGTCTATTTTTTGCGGAACTTGGTTCTGTTCAAAGTTTAGAGCGGCTAGGAAAAACGAGACCCCATGCCTAACCTCAGAAATAAGACAGCTATGCCGCTCGTACTGTCACAAAGAGGGTGTTTTTTTGTCGAGCAGGATTTATCACGCTGCTTTTCACAGCAAAGTAACCGACTTGATCTTACCAAGATGTTAAATAACTTAATTAGCCTGTCCTTCCTGGTCATATATTCTGGAGATAACATGTGCAAGTTTATCCCGTCTTTGACCGCGCAGTCAGATTAAATCGGTGTATAGAAGATTCGACTGCTTCCGGTACCCCCGTGGGCAGTACCGAAAGCAGCCGCGTGGTGGAGGCCCTGTCAGTGAAAGATGCAAATAGGCTCTGTGCGCTGGTAATGGCGCCAGCAGCGACCGCATCGCCAGCGCCATCGCACGGCACTCCCCACTTTAACTGAACACCCAGTGTGCTTCCGTCAACTCGATCGTAGAGCAGACAGGCCGTGACATCGCTGCGAGAATGGCACTGCGGGCGAAATTAAAAACTGAATGGCAAATTAAAATCGTGTATGGAGGTCAATAGATAATCGATATAGCGTAGCCGTCCGATGTTAGCAACAAGTGCCTCGCGCAAAGGGAAAGTGTTGACTAGGATATTCGCCAAGAGGTAAAAAAAATTTACAGCTTACAGGTAAATTTACAGATAAAATTATATTGAAAGTGTGCTGTACAGCAGCTGAAATTGACCACTTGCGGAAATCCGTGTGAGCTTCTTCAGAAGCCTTCTCTCCCAACCAAAAGGACTCGTTCCCCGTATGCACACTCGCATTATTTGAAGAGAAAAGAGGCAAGTTACTCCTATGTAAACTCAGGAACGTTTCTGGTCGAGTACAAGATGACTCAGGGGGAGGTTCCCAGGAATACAATGGTTGACTGCCATCCCTTTATAAGTAAAATAGAGGATGAAGGGGATTCTCCAGCACCTTGCTTCTCAAGCATGACTGGTTTCGGCCCATTCTTCACACTTCCGCCCTGCGACGCTTCAGCGACTCCCAACTGTGAATGTCCTGTAAAGAGGCGCCTGTCTCTTAAATGCAGGCAGCTACAGACAGCATTGTAAAATTGGGCAGCGCATTTCAACAGATTAAGCGTTCTTACAGTTTGAGGAAGAAGGACCTTATTGACTCGGACAAAGAAATCACCTATGTACCATACTGCCACTATGTTAATAGCCAATTACGATTGCTTAAAACGCATTCTTACTATACGTAGGTAATGATAATGCTCTATGCCTTGAGCTTGGACATTACTTTGCTTTATGTATTGTCCTCAAAGAGACACATTAGCCGTAACCACGGAAAAAGACGAAGCGTTTCATGCTGACTATGTGCCAAAGTTAGAATATTTTATTTTAGCTTTTTCCTGAAAGCACTAATTAAATTAATGCCCAATAGCATTCATATTTCTTTCAATAAGGTATACAAAGCTCCCCCCGTGCTTTCATGCTATCGCTGCTGTATATTTATCCTCGCTGTCCTCTCCCTATACCTTTTTTCTTTTATCGCCGGCCGCAGCTAGGGTGCTTGAGATACTCGACAGCAATTACCGCGGTAGACAACCCCCCCCCCCCCCCCCCCCCCCCAAAAAAAAAAAAAAAAAATCTTGTTATTCTCTTTTTGTTTGTTTTCGTTAATAAAGTATTATCACTATTCTGTGGCAAGTGTCCTCATGAAACATTTCGGTTCTATTTTCCTACTTAAAGTACTTTGCTTTCAGAGATCATTTTGTGTTGCTATTAGATGCAAAAAAGAAATATACTGAAGTGCAGAAAAGGGCTTAACTATCGAGGATGCAAAATAATATGCAAAAATACCGCCTTAATCCTCTTTACCGTTTCGTAGGATTTCCAAGGAAAACGATACAATTTTATCTTCGCCAACTTGCCTGCAGTGTTTTATAGCTGTTGTGGCATTGGTAAACATAGAAATAGGTCGATTCACCCAGCAGAGTTTATTTTTACCTTCGGCGGAAACACCGTGCCAATCGCCTCGCTAACTGCAAAATAAGAGTGGCGTCCACCTTTCGCCCCTTCTGTTAACCAGATGGCGTCACGCGCGCTCCTCAAACTGCAGCGCACGGAGCGTATTTATGACAACGTTTCTTTACATAATGATACGAAGCACAATAATTAGGTCTTTTAAAGAAAACATTTTTTTTTTTTTTTTTTTTACATAGAAAAATGTGGGGCTTGCTCTTCGTATTCTGCAAAAATGAGGCCATATATTGAAAATTGTCCTACAGAACTTACGGCGTTTTTTTTTTTTATTCTTGGGGATAATTTTCGTTGATATTGAAGCAGTAAATATACTTTTACAGACTCTGAAAATAATTCACGTTCTTTCAGTGTGCATAGAAAGTTCGCGCCAGCTTAAACAAGTATGACATGGCTCCACCAAGTGGTTGTCTATTACGGTAATACTAATGTCAGGTATTGATTATTTTTTTTATTGGACACGTGCTCGCAGGGTTTCTCGTATCTAAAGGGGCCTGAATGAACCGAAAGTGCTTTTTTCCCGTTCGCAAAACTGGTCTGGCTTGGCTTCCAAAGCAACTCGTCCGATTGAGACAAAACTAGCGCCTGCCCTAATTTGAGTACGGCCTCTTTATTGCTCACGTCCAAACGTATGTTCAACTCTGTAATGCCTCTTAAATTAAGGTGGGCGTTTAGATATGGTATTTTTACTTGGAAACATAAGGCTGTAGACCAATTTCAAAAATTATAAGCAAGCTTTATTGTAAGGCTGAAATTCGTGCACAATATCAGTTAAACCTGCTAGCACCGACTATGTCCACACAAATTCACTCCTGGTCCTCGCCAAAACGGGCAGTCCATTTTCCAAGAAAAAGTTTTCAGACGTTCTTGAGGCGAGGCTAAAGCGGAATGCTGACGCCGTAGTGTGTCTAGATGCGCCGCAAATACGCCGGCTCACCAGTTGATTTTACAGCGCGAAAATAGACAGAGGACTTCGCTGCACGTGCTTTTCCAGGAAATGACACCTGCTGCACAATAATTGCGTGCAGTCCTAGCATCCTCTAGACCTTTGGAACAGATGCATTCTATTGTGTCCCCGCCACCCCCAGCTTGCCTCAACAAAGAAGACACGACCAGGTTCGCCAGCTTCCTGTTGCCGTTGTCCTGGTTTGACAAGGGCTTGTGGGGGGAGGGGGGAGGGGTAGCGTCAAGGTATGTTCACAGATGACTCGCGTGTCTCTGCAAAGGTTAGCCAAGACAAGTCCTGCACTCACCTACAGTTTGGAAAATAAGCCCACCCCGAAACTAGGAACAGATTTCTGCACAAATTCTCGGTAACACTTCCCGTCAATCGTACTTCGCCTTGCGAACGGAATATGGATGTGCTACAGGAAAAAGCTAACAGACCTTTAAGCAGATTTTTAAAATAAAACGCACTTTTGTTTTTATAGAGGAAATGTATATATGAATAAAAGCATAATTATAATCATGTGCGGCTTTCTATTCCTGTAGAGGAACTTTTTGTTGGCCTAGTTGGTGCTTGGCTTTGTTGCTATAATGATGACTTGCGCACACAAAAAGACAAACACAGGAAGAGAACATTGGGGTTGGAAAGAGCGGGAACTATTAACCGCTGTATCCATATCAGCAGGTTCTTGTATAGGCAGTGTGCACGTGCCTTAATAGTACAATTATCTATTTTAACGCCCATGATCCTGATTGAATCAGGTCACCTCTGCCTTTTGCACTGATGCAAACAGTATGTTTACATCACGGCGAAAGGCAGAGGAGCCCTGGCTCATTGGGGGTCATGTGCACTACAATAATTTATTGTGCTCTATATATCCTCCCCACCTAATTTCCAGAGTTGACAGTAGCCTATTTTTGTGCCCTGGGCGAGTAGTGCTTCCCAGCAAAATTGTCTATTATAGTGCGCATGATCCTGAACGGGCCAGGGCTCCCCAACCTTTCCAAGTGCTGCAAATATCTTGTGAAAGTATGTGTGGCAGAGGTACACCGTTCGCGCGATACTATTCTAAAACTGCTTTCTTCGCCCATTACTCAAAACGCAGCTGTGTACAATATCTATTTCTCCAGGCATTTGCCTTTCAGCCAGCTGTAAGTGGAAATGATATTTAGAGAGATTGCATACCCGCACTGTAATAGACCTTTCTCAGCCAAGGTCGCCGATGACGCATTGGGTTCATTTCCGATGGGCATGGTTTGGCCTAGTCGACAAAACATTCGGGTGTGGGCTGCGCGGTGATGCGACGATAGGGGATCTTGTCCCGTCTTCTTCAATGCCGTCCTGTATTTGCGCGGTAAAAGCGGCAAAAAAAAAAAAAAAGTTTTGGAGGAGTACGAAGAACGAAGCCACAGACGTCATGCGTTAGCACGACCTGATTATACTTGACTGCAGGTTCGGTGTTTCGTGCATTCTCGTGCACTCACGCATTTTTCGGTAAAATAACATATGTTTCTCCAGATTTATTGTAATGAATGTGCCTTCTATGCTCACTACCTCCCTGATGTCTGAATTGCTTACTTTTCTTTATGAAATATCTTATTATTTGAAATTTATGGCGCGTTACGTTGTCCCTTCAAAAGATGCTCTCAATAATGTCAATTAGAAAAAATGAAGGCGTTTTGGATCACGGGAGCCGCCGGTGTTTCTGTGAATGTCACCCGTATACCAAGTGATACGGCATTTGCTGTATTTTTTAATCGTCAACATACAATCCCTTTCTAGATTTGCTTTTCTTGCTCGTCCACCTAATTTCAACGCTGAGTGGCGCAGCTATCCATTTTCTTCAAGACATGACCTGGGAGTACTCTCTCTAGAGTTGGACACAGCTTTTAAAACGGTTGCAATCGTACGCTGCATGTGTAGCACTCTGCTCGGAAGTACAAGGAATGTTTTTTTTTTTTTTTCATTTTAAATTGGACCATACCAATTAAGCTAGAGATAAAGAGAGAGAAGAAATATGGGAGAGGCCTTCGCCCTGCAGTGGGTATAGTCAGGCTGATGATGATGATGATGAAAGAGAGACCATTTATTGATTGACCCTAGTCCGAGTGGTTCCCTCAAGTCAATGAGTTAGGGCCTATATCACCTGACACGTGGGCGATATCGACAACGAGCGTGGCAGCAACATTGTACAGTGTTCAGCGGCAGAAACGGCCAACTCTTCCGAAAATATGGTACCTGGATTGGTGGGTGGTAGCGCAGACATTTTGCATTCGAAAGTAGATGACAATGTGAGAACGAATGAAGTTTTTAGCTTTGTATAAAGAGAGAAATCTCAAATAACGACGTGGAGTGCCCTAGAGATTGCACTGGTCTCCGCTTATATCTGGGCAGTTCACGGTAATCTGCGCTAACAGACACGCTATTCGTGACAAAAATGGACGGCCGAAAGTTGTAGTAGCGCTTCTGTGGAATGCCTATAATGACACTCGTCCGCTTCAGCTGCTCAACCCAGAGCCAGAACAACACAACTGAAAACAAAAAAAAATCGACTCCACACGCAACAATCTACCAGAAACACCCTTGGCGAATGGAGCCTGTCAAGAAATCCGAACCTATCTGCCTGCGTCTTCGACTCTTTTTTTTTTTTTTTTTTTGTATTTTACGCGCAGTGAGTTTCTCTGGGTTCCCCTTCCAACTCCCTTCGGATATACACATTTCGTTGTTTAGAAGTGGCGGGTAAAAGGTGTCAAGAAAAGCGATAATTAAGCCAGCATATCTCGAAACTGTATTGCGCAGAGCAACGTCGACTTCACGATGTTGCGTATCTGACAGGAAACGGGCTTAGAAGCGCTGCCGCTCGAGGCCTCTTTCATGCATCGAATCGAACTTTTTCTTTTTCGCCGTCGATCTCAACACCCCAAACCGCTACCCTCTCTTTGGGCGACACTAATCTAGTAGCTTCAGTAGCAATTTTCTGCTGTCATCGAACCATATTTTTGCTTTATTCTCTTTGTTACATACCGGCGTCAGCAGAGTTTCGGAAACAGAGTAGCGATGTGGCGTTGCGGCGCAAGTTGTAAGACCAAAACCAAATCGATAATAAATGAACCCGAACTGTACACCGCTGCCTCCATTTCTGGCCCTCGTGCATTCAACCGTACTCCCTGGCAACTTTAGTTTCATTACAGATAGTGCGCGCGCTACGGCCTTTTCGATAAGCAGAGGGGAGCTGTGCTGCAACTGAATCCTTTCGGCAACCGGTTCGGTAATTAAACGAGCCGCGCCGGAACGGCAGCTGAAAAGGCAGGGCTCAGGAAAGAAAAGAGAAAAAATCGTACCGAGAAGAAAGGGCATAAGATGTGGCAAAGAAAAAGACATTTCCGAGCGCGAACGGTCATAGAGGAAAGACGGAAATGAAGCGGCCGCGATAAATTTTAGTCGCATCGGTTTCTTCAGGCGCAACATTCTTACAACTTTTCTAGTCGCATTGTTTTTAGCTATCCTTAGTTCGCATATTGTTGGAGCGTTCTCTTATTTTTATTTTCTTTAGAGTTCTTCCAAGTTGCGATTGCATAGCACCTTTTACTGAGACTGATTCATCGCCATAGCATTACTTTCTTCAGAACGTAGAAACATATTCTCTGCTTTTGTTCTCTTCTGTGCTGAGCTTTTATATCTAATATTAGACTCCATATTTGAGTGTGAGTCTCAAAAAATATTGAACCAAAACCGATCAGACGGAAAGTAAATGGACTGAGTGGAAGTTACCGTTTCGGTTCGAGTGCCTCCCTAGGGCACTTCAAATAAGTTATTCGAAATGCTTCTGTTATTTCGGTTTGCTTTATTTCTTCGAACAGACTTTATTTTGACATGAGGAAGACAAACGGTGAGAAAAACGGTGGGGATATTCGACCACGTCTCTCTGCTATTCCTTCCTATATCCATTCGCACACCATGATCTTCCCCAGCGATTCGAGAACTGAGCTATATCTAAGGAAAAAGACAAAAAAAAAATCATCACACCAGGGGAGCAAGAAAATTGGGTCGTCGCCTCAGGCGCTAAACGATGAAGGCTGGGAGCGAAGCCAGGGAAGATGAAAAACGAGGGAAGAAAAAGTTGCAAGCTGGCAAGACATGGGCGGAAAGGTAGAACTCTAGACTACGAGAAGGGGCCGCTTGGCGCCTCTGGTCAGTTTCTGTGCGTCCATCTTTCTTCCCAACCATTATCTCCGATGAAGAATGAAGTCGGTAGACACTGAGCTGGATCAGAACCTTGACGGAAAGAAATCATGATGTCCCGCCGAGGAAGCTTTCACACGAGATGCTTAGTCGAGAAGTAAAGGAAAACAAAGGTTTTCGAACGGTTCTTCACTCAGTCATATTCTATGCATCATTTCTTTCTTTTTTATTATCACTGCGACCGGGACAGCTTGGCCTAGTTCTGATTGGCTTGACACGTGCGAGACACTTATTGCAAGGGATTACGCAAGGGTGTGCTGTTTGTGCTCCTTGGTCTCACTTGTACTGGGGTGACCCGAAAGCACAACGTAAACGTGCTCACCCATTAAGAAAGTAAGAAAGTCTTTAAAGCGGTGTTGAATGCTTGCCGAGGACGGTTAAGGAATATCAAAGCCGCAGGCGAAAGTAAACAATCACTTTTATACACAAGTGTTCCCTTGCTCAGGCTCCCTTCAGAAATTTTACAGCTGTGAGGACAAAGTAAAAAGAAATCCGAATATTCAGTTTCCGAGGCGCTAATGATGCTCTAGGTGCGACTGCTTCTAACATTTTATGGTGTGCAGATGGGAAGGAGTGTGATGGTCTTTGGCCCTTGAGACGAGAAGCTTCCTACATTCTTGGATGGCGGCCATTCCAAGAGAGCTTGTTACGACCGCAATGTTTTGATCGTAATGCGAGAGTTTGGGAGCGACATTATTTTTCATATTTCATTGCTGTTCGCGCGGAAGTGGCAACGGGCTTGGTTTTGGTTATTTCATTATACAGTGCCTCATTAAATGTCTGCTCATAAACTCTGCACGTTTTATAGACTTCCACGGGTGGTACTCAAGAAAGCAGGCTGTGCCTAGCCCGCAAATTCAGGTCAATTTGGATCAGTTGTATTCTCGTTACAGTTCTCCGAGAGTGCAAAGCAAAGAAAAAAAAAGAACTTTCACACACTGTTAAACAATTTGCAAAGCAATATACGCAATAAAAAGCACCTTAATTAAATTAACTTATTCTTTGTTCTTAGTAATATTTTGTTATTTTCTTCACCGGCTTTTTTGAAGGGGCAGCAAAAGGGAGCATTCATTGCTGTAAATATTGATTTAAATTTGGACGATGAAGATCTCCAGAAATAAAAATGGCGGATGGTTATCCCCACTTTAACCTGCTGTAAAGAGGAACAAAACCCACCACGGCGTTTTATGTGTAGACTTCGAGATATCGGTTTGACGGGGTACTGTCTCCGAAGCTATAGGTGCACGTACTTGTCCAGGCGAGATCAAGATGGCACCGCTGGCTGCGCGGGGCGGCCACTTTGCGAGCACGCAAACCCTAGATGACGTTACACGGTTTTGTAAGGTTCTGAACCTCCGGATTATAGCGCTTTCGCATCACAAATTGGGTTCTGTGATCACTGACAAAAAGTACATGGCGTCATGGCCTCGCCTCAGCGATCCACAACTAACAGCACTTAACGTTGCAAAGGTTTGCTGCTGTAAGTGAACTGATATATCGAAACCTAATTTTTTTTTCTACAATAAGTACGTTTGCCAACTTAACGTTTGCCAACGTAACGTTTGCCAACGAAGTTTCTAGAAGCTTCGATGGCAGTTAAAAAAATTTAGACAAAATGGTATGGCAAAAACAACAAATGTCACATCTAGTTATCAGTCTTACATTCGTTCTGTTAACATATTTGTTTCTTATTGCTAGCGAACATAAGTTGTGATATCCCATTGGGTGCCGTGTGTGTATGGGAATAAATATAAAATTTTAAGATTACAATTTTTGTTGATTTATGTTATACGTACTCCTGAAAAGGGCTGAAAGTTGATAAACTTGTTGACGTGAAGACGCCAAGCTAATTAAAGAACAAGTGCGCATAACACGGCATGTTGTGAACTCTTCGCCCATTGCGTTTATGCGTGAAAAATATTCAAAGTTGGGTGATGTCCCCCCACGCCCCGTCCGGCGCGCGCTATTTGAAAGCTTCTAATGAGCGCTGCCCGTTCAGCCCCACTTGCGTTTGTGCGGAGGTTTGCGCGCGAAGTGTCGCCCAAGTCCATTTCGAGCGGTCACCAAAAGCACTTTTCTAAAATCATTTGTAAATTATCGGTTCAACTTAAAAATTCACATTTTTCTCCAATTCTCAAGTCGACCTCTACGAATTGCGTGATCTAGAATTTTGCCCCAAGCAGCATTTCAATGGCCCTTAAAGTAAACGTTTGCCTTGAGGACTTTTTTACCTGGAAACCACTTCTAAAGGGACATTTTCTTCCGGTGACTGTATTTCCGGCGCCGTATTTTCCGGTCACGTTTTTACCTACAGCCCAAAACTTCAAGGCTTACTTGCTTGGTTCATCCGTATTAAGATGCAATAAATAGTTCATATTGAAAAATTAATCTCATTACCACTTTAAGCTTTTTTGTCAATCTTTTTTCACGAATACATAGAGGACGACAGAGCTGGCTTGAGATCCCAATCAAATGTAGAAGAAGTGTTAGAATCGTCCACCTATGGTAGGTTAATATAAAAAGATGACAGCTCAAGGGATTTAAATAGACAGATCTTTATGACGTCACTTCTAATTATTTATGAGAGCGTCACCATGTCACCACAGTCATCCAGGAAACTGGATAAAGGCCTCCATTGTAAAATATTTACAGCTGCGTTTTGCGTTCTCTATGACTAATGCCGAAATGGCAATGCCCCCTGTCTGACATTTCACCAGGGTATTAAGTAGGTTTCTTGGAAGCGGCAATTTCGACCTTATCTTTAGGCTTGTGGCAAGACTGTTTCCACTACCCTTCTCAACCCCCTTTATTTAAGTCTCTACAAAACCCGGAAATCCCCCCCTCGTATAAGCTGCATGCCTGCAGCTGCGTATTCCGCGCTCTTTCCTCCAATTATCGGTCTTCTTATCAGCGCGAAGGATTGCTGGCCTTAGAGAGATATAGCAAAGGAGAGACCTACCACGTGGTCGAAAGTTTACCAGACGGCCCCAGCACACATTCAGTGCAAGGGGGGGGGGGGACAAAGTGCGGACATGCGCGTGCACAGTGGGCGGGGGGAAAACCTGCCCTACAAAAGCATTTCAAGGATATGGTATTCAGTGATTTTGAACAAGGCCTAGGGGAGAGGGGAAATAATTACTCTCGCTCCCATTGGACGCCTGATTTATCCTCTCCCTCGAGGAACTTCTCCGGAAGAGAAAAACCCGTAGCGTCTGCTCTTCGCACCTCAGAAAGCATTCTCGCTCTTGTGAAGCGTCGCCTGGCCCAGATCTTTACCTGCAATTGTAGGATCCTCGCAACTAGTACGCGAGAACCACCACGTCTCAGATCTACGAAACGTGCTGTCCAGGCAAGCTTGCCTCTTCGATACCACAAGAAACGCCTAAGTGGGTGAACCTTTCGACGCTACTTACGCACGTGGAGACGCCTGCCCTGGTTCGCCAACATGCATTCGTCCAACTCTGAAGTTCCAGAGCAACCTTCTACTAGCTCCTCGGTCGTTATGCAACCGCTCCTGGCTTATGCAAGGCCGATCTCCTATGGCTCTTGCCCCTGCACAACAGCGGCTGTCCAGTCCAACGGTAACGGCGTCTCTATCCGGATAGTATATTCTTCTGGGCAAGACCAGGAACCACGACAGCCACAAAGCTCGTCAATGGGCCTCATCGTGAGAGAACTGTTCTCGTCCTGGTCAGCAGTTGTTCTCACAGGTCTTCTCTTCGTCCTTGGCATTGTCCTGGTTGGCTTGGCCGTATTCCCTGTGGTCGACAAGACGGACAACCGCGGCGGACTGTTCCTGTACTTGGGCGCCACGGTTATCCTGGCGGCGATTGCAAGGTATTCTGTGCTTCGAGGACATATTCAGTCCACTGCGAAGATATCTGTGCAAGAGGTGCACGCTTGTGCACCCCCGTCGTGATACCCATTTTGAAGACTACCATACTTCCTACTCTTGCTGTTTCTACTGGTCGTCGCGAGAGCGTCATTCATCGTCATTCGCACGAGCATTGCCTGTACATACTGTGCATAAATAAACAAGCCTTCACAGTCATGTCACATTTACGATGATTTTTCTTTGAGCTATCATTTCTCGCGAGTGCTTCCCGCGGCGTACACTGCTTTCTATGTTCGATTCCGTAAGTTACAGCTGTTAACCAATTTTAGTAACGACCTGAGCATTGGATTAGTCTTCTCGAGCCGTATACTTTCGCGAGGCATGTCATGAGAACTTTGCAGTAGCTGAAAGTGCCTGTCCATTATGGCTTGTGCCAGACTACGTGACAAGCGCACGCAGTGATGGCCACAATTTAGAAAGCTAAATTGTGGCCATCAGTGCGTGCGCTTGTCGGAGCAGGGTCGGGTACAGATCTTTACAGTCAACGCAGATTGTCCTAAAAGGTGGGGTTGCGTTTAGCGCTTAATACTGCTATTCTATACTCCGTTTCGCACATCAGGTGCAACGCAGCGAAAGCCACGCAAGTAGTCCGCAAGAAAAAAAAAAAAAGGAGGCGTATCACTACGCGCTCGTCTTGTGGCCGAGTGGTTTCTGCGGAAACGGGCTCTATTCCGAGCATACCCGTTTTGCAATAACTTGCTTCGCGTGCCTGGACATTTTCGCAGTGCGAGTCTTATAGAAAAAATCCGCTCCGAAGAGACAGTCGAGGTCGCTGCGTCGCGCAGAGCGGAGGGCACCGCTGGCAGGGTTGCGGGGCAGCGAAAACGCGACACGAAAGGAAACAACAAACAAAACATACGAATTCACCGAATCCGATTCTTTCTCCCTAATTAAGATTCTTTTTATGAAGTTAATGGCAAATGTAAGGTGTAATAAGCTTGCAGACAAAGCAACTATTATATCCTCTTGTCAAGAGAAGGCACTATTTTTCATTGCGGAGGCGGGGAGCGCAATCAAGAGTTCTAGCTTTGGCAGTGTTGCACTTGATATATGAAACTGAGTATATTCCTCACGTGATTCCTCATGTCGCACACACTGCTGTCACGTAGCACCTAGGCCATGCTTTGTTTCACTCTTCCTTTTTGATGGCAACGTAATGAACGTGTATAGGAAGCTCAAGTTTCGTCGCACAACGGCAGCACCGCATTTCTCGCATGGGGGAAAATTGTGGAACGAAAGGACGCCTTCGGAGCAGTCGCTCTGCTAGATTTCTGATCGAGTAGCGCCAGGCAGGTTTTTAGGCTGAACAGAAACGCTTCGGTCAATGCAAAATGGAGGTATTATTAGCGTTCTGTCGTGGCCAGCCACAACACCAGGAAAAGTGCTAAATGACGAGACTCATGTGTGCACCTATGCAGACTCCTTTGCCAACGTTTCTGCAAGACCTGTTTTTCGACCGAAGGGTCTCGTTCTGAGACGTCTCGCATTCTTTGCGGAAACAAAAAAAGCCTAGTTCTCCCTTCTACGTAAACTCAGCCATGTTGCCAGTTGTCAAAGACGGCTTTGGAGATATAGCGGAAGAGTGGAAGCGTCGAAAATGAAGAGGATGGAGGATTTTTCCTCGTCTCTCTACTAGCGCATGACTTGTAGAGTATTTTTGAGCGTTCTCAGTGCTTTGTGAAAGCGCCTGACGTCCACGATCCACTCGCATGGGTGAATGCGTCCTTATAAAGAACACCTGCCTTTAATTTCTTAAGACTACCGAGAAAATAAGAAAGAATGATGCTTTTATGTGGGAAAAAATGCATTGCAGAGAAGCTTTTACAGGTTTCCAAATAATTGGCTAATGACGAAAATATGTCGCAAGCTCAATACAAAAGCGCGCCTTTGGCTCGATCGACACTATACCGACATGGAGTACCGCATTCGCGTTACAGGTTTTATAGTGCGCACCACATTATCATAAATTAAGCACAATTATTTCATAAGAACCGAAATAAATGAGAAAAACAGTTCACCGGTTTTTAATCAGCTTGGAGTGCACCTCCCGCCAGAATCAGCGAGCCGATTATGTCCCTTACAGTGCACGGAGTACCGCATGCCTATACGTTACCATGTTTACGAGATTGCTTGCATTAGCGCCCCTGAACAAGCACCTCTTTCGGACTGTATACTTTTTCTTCGCCTGGGAGATTTGTTTTGACGTCGTAATATAGAAACAAAACCGTATATATACGTAGATCCCATGGTACAGCTCCAAAAGATGTCCAACAATTGAGACGCTTGATTTAACAGTAGTGATATTACTTTTGAATACCTTAACCATTATAATAATACGATTACACAGTGGACTTGCCACGGAATGCACTTAGTACACTGTTTTCGCACACGTGGGAAACGCATTTCACGACCAAGTGCTCTACAGTGTAGATGTGAATAATAAGTTTCCCGCCTTTAGTTAAATTTTCTTCATGGAAATCAACGGTAGGTTGCCCAATCATGAAGACAGAATCGTGCGCCGCGCGCTGAGCCGGCAGCGTTCCAGTTGGTGCTTTTCTGTCGCAAAAGATTAGGGTGCCTCTATGTAGTGCGCCGCCGCACATCGGCAGCGCTGGTATCCAGGCACCCTACAAAAGATGCAAGGTTATCTGTTCGCGACATTATCAATACCAGGGTGAATTCCTGGAAAAGTGTCCTGGGGGGAGTTAGTGAGGGGGCGTCTAAACAGCGCCAAAACAGGTGCCGCGAACAGGCTACGAAAGAGAGCAATTTTAGCCAGCTGGTGGTAATCGGCGGTGACTCAAACATGCAAAGCGCGCTACCCAGCTATCGGGGAAAGGGTGAAAGAAGATAGCATAGTTGGGATCAGGGTGTTTCCGGGAAAGACTAAGCCACGTTCTGCAGATAACGAGAGACGAACTTTCAGAGAAATGTGTAGAACGCAGCATGGTTATTGTAGAAACAGAGCTAACTGATGTTTAACGGTAACGGGGCGAGTGTAGCGGAGCGGTTAGCACAGGGTGTGGAAGATTTGCGGGCCGTAGCTCCAAAGGTGCAGACTAGCATGCACAGTACCAGAGGTGCTCAGAAGGAACCCGGAGATTGAAACAGAAGTGGTCAGAGTTAACCAAAAAAATTGAGAATGAAGCAAAGAAATCGGTATCGAGGTAACTGATATCGACAAGGAAGTACGTCAGGCCCTGAAATGGGATTTATGCGAGATGGATTACATTTCGGGGAAAGGTGGGCGCTGATATCGACTGGCGCCTGGCATGTAGTGCGGTAGCTTCTTTAGGGGATCCGCGATGGTTCCGAGCGTAGGACGTCACAGTGAAGCAGAATGTCAGGCTGAAGAACGACTCGATCCAACCAACCGACTAGAACAAGACGTAGGAAGAAAGCCAAGAAAAATAAATTTACTTCCCCTATTCATTACATAAACATGCAAGGCAGCAGAAGGAGGGCGAAGTGGTTAGAAATAGAACAGCAGTTAAGAGATGGTGAAGTCAGTGTGTATGCAAAAGGGACGATTTTGGGGCTAGTTAGTTCATAATCTGGAACAGAAAAAAAAAATCATTTATTTATAGGAAGGGAAAGGCGCGGTAACTGTCTCGCTTGTTTTCTGTAGACACCGCAGCCGCGCCGTGAGGGAAGGGAGGAAGGTGGGAATGAAAGTGGAAAGAGAGAAAGAGGAGCCATAGTGGAGATCTACAGAGTAATTTCGACCACCTGGGGATCTTTAACGTGCGCTGACATCGCACAGCACACTACGCCTCTTCGTTTCGCCTCTGGAACAGAACAGTGCGAAAACACGGGAAGACAGAAATGGTCTCTGCTTCTGTTTTGTCGTCCCGTGTTTTCGCGCTGTTCTATTTTAGATGGGTGTATATGTTATGTGTTTTTACAAACATGTTTCCTTGTTATCACTTTCTACTTTGGTTGGGCCTTGAACCTTTTTTTTAGGAGGTGACAGATGTGATTTACTTGACGTGTTGAACTGTTTCTTTGTCCATCTCTCCTCCTTGTGGAAAACTTCTGAGAACTGTTTCCCTGCAGATGTATTCTTTATGAAGACCCTCTCAAAAAAGGTGTGTCAGTATCGAACCCGCTTTAAGTGCTGATTTATCATCCTCCCCCCATTGTATTTTTCCTGCTGCTGCGGCTTTTTATTTTCTTTTTCAGGCCGCAGGATAACCGGTAACAAGCTACGAAACACATACTGAAGACATTTTTTTTTTCACTCCTTGACCTAGTTTCGTCTCCCCACCTTACTCCCTCCACTCTTTCCAGCTTATCGTCTTCCGAAGCATAAGCGTATTTAAACCCCTGCCAATGATGATCGCAGTGCCCAGACAAAGACAAGTTCATTTATCGAGACTTTGGCTTGACTTGCGAGCTGAGGCTCCCTCCTCTACCCTTGTTCAGTGTTCTTTTAAGCCTAAGAAGGGCGCACGATAGATAAACAAAAAAAAAAACTGCAATATAATCCGGCTTCTTCACTCGTTTTGGTCTCTGTTCTTGAGGCAGGATGGCTTAAGTGTTGCAGTGAAACAAATGAACGCCGAACCGATGTTTCTCCCTCATGTGACCTATACTTAACTGTGATGTCGCAGCCACCGGCTGCATGTCGAAACAGAAATAGGTGAAATAAGGAATACAAAGATAAATAAATTAGCGGCCGTAGGCAAAAACGCGCATTCATAAGTGTATTGTTATGACCAAAACATTATTAGAAATAATAAAAATTGCAACCAAAAATTGAATTTTTATACAACTTTAACATCGACATGATCAATGCAGGTATGTGGGAAAGTTGGTATTATTACATAATTAACATAAGCGCATAATCCCGCACATAGGTAATAAAAGGACACAACAGGCGCTCACCAATGCTCAGAAAGTTTATTTAAATAAATCAGCATAGATAATGTCACCGCAACACCTGGGTCTGATTAGCGCGTTGTGATTACTTTTGTCATTGCCAACAAAGAAGCGTCCGCGCCTGTGCATGAGTTATGCATAACTCTAAAGGAGGAGCATAGCTAACCAAGAATTGTTTTTGGTGCTTCCTGCCTATGCAAACATTTTCTCCTTGTCGTTTGATTTTAGTACAGCTGACCTGTGTACTGCTTTATTTCAACTGAATGAATTGTTAAGCTCTGAATTTAGCACTTCAAACGATTTAACACAGCCTTTGTTTAACTGCCTCTCTTTTTCTATTGTGCAGTACGCTCCCTTTAATATATTCTTTTAGTTGATTATTCCTGCTATTTAGCTTAAACCATTTTCGACATCACCATATTCCGCCCGTTCTTCTTTTTCATTGTGGCAATTTTTCATGATTATGGGGGAATTATATGACTAATGTCAAAATGAATTTTTGCTGTTTCCTTGCGGACGCGAAAAAAGCTGGAACCTATTTTTTTATCGGAGCTGTTTGAGCGGCTGCATAAGTGCATTGTGAGCGTTTCTGAGTACAACAAGCTCTTTCGCATCTAAAAATGGCTGCTGCAAGAGCCATGTTTTGCTGTTTCGACAGTGCATTGCCCTCAGTGTGTGCATGAACATCGAAGGCTTTAGTCTTTAATTGAAATTGTTAGGGGGGGGGGGGGGCAACTTCGAAGCTGTTCACAAAACTATAGTACATATTGGGACATAGGCCGAGTTCGTGCATCACGAAAAACAAAGTTTACTGGTTGTTCGTTTTTTTACGAGCAAAATGATGACGTCAAATTCAACTAGTTGAGTCCAGAGAATGAAAACATAAATACAAGTCACGTGCCTCTCATGAAGCGTGAAAAAATCAACCACAATTATGGCTGCCATTCCTCCATGATTAATGAAGCATATATTTTGCAGATGCTTGATGGTCTGGGAAAAACACGATTAAGGCGACGCGCACCTATAGCAGTGCATTAAACTTCCGGTCAAGTTTCCAAACCGAGTACGTGTTCAAAATTCATCGACGTGTGTGAGTACAAAGGTGAATGTAGTATACGGCCGACGTCTTATACTTGATAAGTGTCCTGATGCAAATTCGTTTACGTCGGACTGTGGCTTTAGAACATTTTGAGCATCCGCTTAGCCTCCTAGATTTGAACGACATACATTAAAATATTTTTTTCACTTTGTTGACATTAGTTTAAAAGATGGCTTACACTGACTTCTGACACTTCATGCACGTTTTAGTGTTTCTCTGGGCCGGTACACGATGCTCACTTTATATAGTTTCAGCGTGTGCACTTCCCTTACGATCACATCAAGTATGAATGTAGCGCACACATTTTCCTCTTTCAAGGACGGGAATTTTAAACATCCCCGCCTTCGTTAGAGAAAGTGTAGAACCTTTTTCTGTGCATGGTTAGTTCTCGTGCTTTATTCAATCGAAGTCTGAACACACAATAGCCACATGTAAATTCCGCCACGGATCATTGCATGCACTTAAGAACCCACTAAAGTATACTCACAACGCTTTGGGCGATGTCTGTACAGTGGCGATAAGGCCATCGAAACTGCTCCCTTCATCTTGAAAGAGCTCCCCTGCCCCCCCCCCCCCCCACACACACACACATAAAGAAAAAAGAAACAAAGCTCTTCAAGAAGGCCTGCGTCTAGTTCGGCTCATCTTGAATTACAAATTGGGGAAACTATATTCTATCACGTCATGCTGCGAAATGGAGTACGTAACGACCGCGCAGAATTCAGCCCCTAGCTTAAAGTGCAGCCGTCACTTTCTGCTCCGGAGAAACGTACGGCACAGTGTGGCGTGCAACAAAGCCTCTGTTCGTTTTATAACACCTATTGACTTTCCATTCGATCAAGGGAATGGGCGCTGTCCCCATCTCATCCTGTTGAGAGAATCCGGTCAGGACGAACTGGCAAAGCGGACGGATAGTAATGCGGCTATGAAGGAAAATCGCGTCTAGTCAAGCTATATGGCGTAAAATAGGCGGGTGCGCTCGACTTTCTTCGTAGCACCCGCTTGAGACCAACTGTATAAACCATACGCGTTCCATCAATTTCGTAGAAACGGCAGTATGATCGCCATGGACTCGTGGCGACTGGCAGGCGTCTTGTTGCTATAGACCACGAGATCCAATAGGCTATGCGAGTTCTTCATGCTGTGCGTGCCATCGGAAGACTTCAGGGAGATGGAGAGAGCTTTCTCAAAGGTGAAAATTTTGGAAGCCCCTTACGACTGCTCTGGCACTATGGAGTTGCTTCGCTTCCGAAGAAACTTGCAACTTGCCAATATTCGTTATCGACTAAAGGAGCATAAAATACTTTGTGTCAGGCCAGGTCTAAGCAGCCGATTGAAGTCAATGGGTCACGTTCTCAGCTACCATATGATTACGCGCGAATCATACACTGCGGGGCCGTTATCGAAATTGTGCATCACCTGACCTAGACATATATAGCCTACACGGAAGTCTGAACTGATGATTTTTCACTGGAGTAGCGACGCAAATAAAAGAAGATAAACTCTGCTGTTCAGACATGGGCGGAAAAGGGGAAGTGTATACAACATTGCGACTGCAACTTGCTAAGCAAATGAAATGATCAAGACTAGTACGCGGAATAGACAGAACCTGCACTGTATTTGGTCTGACGACCAAGCTATCCATCCAACTAGCCAAATAAATAGGCTTCAAAAGTGATAATAAGCGTAAACACTAGATAATCTGGGCGGCGTGTCCCCCACTGCAAAAAAAAAAAAAAGTATTTTTCGTATCACTGTCCTATGCCCTTTTAGGAATATAAAATCGTCCATGTTTATCTGTTTTAGCTCGATGGCAAGCTGACACCATTACAAAAATCTCGCTTACGGCACATGACTACGAAAACTTGTTAGTGCACAAAAGGCAGTTGTAAAGCATCTTTCTACGCGAATACGCTGCAATATTTAATAATGCGAAGGCCTTGCCAGCCCAATTACGCGATAATCCCACGGCGTCAGAGGAGGAAATGTGGCTAGCAAAATTTGTCATCGGATTTGAATAGGGCGTTTTCATTGAAGGAGCAGTAGTGGAGAGGGTATTGCTCTATCGGTCACGCGGTGGCCGCTTGCAAAGGAGAAAGAGGGTGAAAAGGAGGTCGCGAAAGCCTATCGAGTGAGTGAGCTGCCTGGTTTATTGAGCTTGGCGGTTTTGGGCGTTACCACTAATTTTTTTTTATAAAGCACGTCTTCCGCTTCGAAGTAACGTTAAGATTGATTTGAATAAAGTTTACATTAGGGGCTCGAAGAACGCAATTTAAAAAAATAATCTAGATAGCAGAATCGTTTATGCTTCCCTTGTCTCACATAGCAAACAGCACTTCAATGCGTCAGCCATCTCACGCAATTTCCTCGCGGCACGGAACTTTTATGTTAACCTGAAATGGACACTCCTAAATAAATTGTCATGCGTAATACTATCAGCAAAATTTTAATTTTCTTATAAATAATATTATTAAACTGTATTATTACCTCCAACCGCGTAACATTCTACCCCTGCGCTGTTATCATCGTATCCGCAGCCACTCGTGTTATTGCATGGCTTTCCTTGTCACTTCGAATACCTGTAAACGTAAACAGCGAGCACTTTGTTAATTTAAACACCACAGCGTGCTAATTACGCATGGCCACGCATTGCTTTAAATAACCTTCTCCGCTCTTCCCCAACGTTTTTTTTTTTTTTTTTGTATGTCTGGGGACAAAATCGCACCCCACTAATTTTCGATAACAGCCTTAACTACTCGATGCGAGTGCAGGGAAGAGTTCAAAGTATGATATAGTTGAGCGTCGAGAGATTATCATTTCTATCAATATGCTCATGACTGTTTCCTATAATATTCTACAGTTACTTTCCAACTCTTTACAAGAACTCACCTTACCGATTTGCTACGGCAGTTCTAACTGCTCGATGATAGCATTGGAGAACCTTTAGAAACAAGAGTTTATTGCGCATTGCGAGGCAAAGTCATTGTTATAGGCAACTGGGTTCATAGCAGCCTGATAGAATAGTGTTCTTCTTATCGTACCGAAGAGATATATATTGCCATGTCTAAAAACTGACAGTGATGCCGTCTTAATTGCACTTATATAAAGTGGGCCATGAAAGAAAATATCACGTTCTGAATAGGTTAACAGCAGCACGGAATATATTTTCCCCATCAATCTACTAATAGAATAGGCTGCGTTGTGCTGTTAGCCATGCAATAATATTTTAATCATCCTTCCATTCCTGACGGTAAAAGCATACTTAATAATTCATTTTGATAACCTATTACCTAAGCCAATTGATTTATCCTAAAATCATTCCTTGAACGGAATAACTAGTAGCATTATTAGCTGACATTCAAGCCCATGACTCAGAAAAAGAGCATTAAATCAATTAGTGGGCTGGTCTTGAACGACTTCATTGCTATTCCCTTTCTTTTGGTATTCCACCTTAAATTTTGAATGTTTTATCAATTTGCTTTGGTTACCAATTCGCCTTTAGCTTTCATGTCTTCCCGTTTTGTTCAAGTTAATCAATGTATGTAAAATATTTTACACTGCCTGTTGCGTACATTTCCGAAATAATATATGAAATTGTACCTTCCGCGTTTTTACAATATACCCTTATTATTTCTGTACTCTCTTCAGTGTTTTATTTTTGCCCCTTCTTTCTATACCGTATTTATACCCTAAAAGCAGTATGCATCAATAAATGAATGTCACTGCATCATTGCACTGTTAAAGGTGGTGTACAAGAAAACTGAACTTGCATTTGCCCCATCGCTATAAAACTATGCAGAGCACTGCTTTCTCTTTTCTATTTATTTCTGCTTGGGGTCCAAACGTCTGAACGTTAGCTAATGAAATCTATTGCAGAGTATACATCTATACTAAGTACAGTTCGCATAGCACTGTGTTTATTCCGATATCGTGGAAGTATTCTTTCTTTTTAAGTCATCTTTAGAAAGATTTGCATTAATGAACGTATTCTGTATTTTTGGAGCACGATCGTTATTGTTTCTCGCGATGTCCATAGCATTTCGCTCATTCCTTATTTATTTGCTGCAGTTAATGTGTAAAAAGCAATGACGTTGTATTACGAGGTTTTAAACACAACCTTTCACTTTTGAAATCACGTAAGGTACATAATACATATTATCTTTTTGAAGGTGCTACAAATCGCTACATAAAATGAACTTCCATTTAGGTGAGAAAATTCAAGGCCCATTCAAGTGAGAAAATGTCTGCGTATTGTCATTCTGAACCGCATTTTAACCTTCTGTTGTTACAAGACGGACAAATATTATCAGTATTTATTTTGACTTATAAGTACGCAATGTTTCTTTTGTCTCATTTTCAGGTATCAGTATAACTTTCTGGAGGCAGCTAGCTCCCGTACATACGCCCAAGATAGTGTCTGGCATCTTGCGGTATCAACCTCCACTTCTTCCACATCCACTACACAGAATGTGCCCTGAGCCACTCAGCTATGCCCGTTTCGTATGGTGCATTTCGAGGAACCCGTGCAGTGTAGGACAGCAAGCCCTCCTGCGTATTACGGTAGCTTCACGCAAACATCAAAAGAACCTGAACACTATTTCCAAATCACAAATGTAAGAAAGTAAACAAGCATTTATGTAAAAAATAAAATTGCCGATAGTTAAAAACTGCTCACAAAATTGCGTTGAAGTACATGAATCCAAGGATACGCATGGGCTTAAATTTTTTCCCGAATTAAAAAATGAACTGATTCACGATGGAAGTTTGTTCTTACAAAACAGAGCCCGGACTTAGGCGGGAACTTTGGAGTGTCTCGAGGCTTGAACCGTGATTAAGCCACGAGGGATTTAAAACCTTTCGAGGACCTCTACACGTGCAGAGGGCGTACCCTTTCCTGTTTCTTTATTTAATGGGGCCGTACTTAAGGCTCCAGAAGGCGCCTGGCCGCTTTCGTCGCGAGTTGCGATCTCCGGTTGTTCAGAACGAAACAAGAAACTACAGATTTGCAGTTATGTTTTCGTGCATGGAACGGAGAAGCAGTGTCGCTGGATTAAGCCCAGGCCCAAGGAGGGGCAGTTCCGAGGCTTTAACCTCAAGCCTCACTTCCTTTGCCCGCTGGAGCAAATTCTTTTCTCGCTTAAGATCATCTTTCCTGTGCGCCATTAGTGTTATCATGACTGCTTTCCATTTCCGATTTCAACGGGGCTCGCCGAATGCCGAGTGGTTTTATAGCCTCGTTTGGGGTTGGAGCCCAGACTAGCGCTCTCGTTGGCCCTCGCCTCGACTGACGTTCTCACTGGCATGATAAAGCTGCAGGACCCCTGCAGGGACTCTCTGCGGGAAAGTAAAGCGAGCTGGGATCCTGCATTGCTTCCATCTCCTCTCTCTGTGACCACTCTTCATCGCCCGGTTCTCAAAATCCTTCCCATAGCAACTTTGGCTTATTTTTTTTTTCCCTAAGGGTGGACAAAGTAGAAGCAATACATTTAGTTCTATTGAAAAACAGCCTCCGTCGCTAACGTTTCAAAGTCCCGTTTTTATGTTTCCCTTACATTCTGGCCTCTCTTTACACTGAAGTTGATACGCGTTGTTTTTTATTGTTTTTTAATAGATCTTTTCTTTCTTCATCTCTCGCGTAATATGAAAGTCGTATGTAGCCTTCTTTTGTTCGCGTAGATTTGCGCAAACGAAAATATTCTTACGACGGTTTACTTATATGTAAACAAGGTGTGTTTTGACAATAGACGTGCTTGTGGGTTTCCAGCCATAAACTTGTCGCTTACGCTAATTAAAACAATATGCGCGTATCCTTTGTACTGTTACTATTGTGGTAAGCATGATAGAACTTTAGGGCAGATGTTCCCCTCTCCACGAAGAGGGTAGCCTACTGGGCATCTCGCCTAGTTAACCTCTCTGCCTTTCTATTTTACTCTCTCTCTTTCTGTAGGGCACACGTGCTCACACCTTGTTAGTATCTCGCACGGTAGGTCTTCAATTGCTTCGTTACTCTTGATTTCTATATATCGGTTGAAAAAGCAAGCTTTCTCGCAAAAATATTCCTGTGCTCCAGATTTCGAGAAAAAAAAATGCTTATTATGCACAGGGTATCAAGTTTGTGTTCTACAAGATTTCTTTAGTAGCATTCATGCACATTCTGCTGTTCAGGTCATAACTATGGCTACCTGTTCACATAATCTGCATTCACTATGCCGATAGCAAAGTTAGATCGTTGGCATGCGGTGTTTATACGACGTTAGCCACATTATATTATTCAGCTTAGCGAGCGAGCAAGATAGATCTTTTTTTATACCTCCGCAGGTGGATTGCTGGGACTAATCAGGCCCAACACAAAACATATTACATTATATTTAATTCACTCTCTGGAATTCTCCTATTAAAGTTCATTAGATTTAAATGCAAAGTATTTTGGAGAGTCCCAGAACATCTACCATATTTGAAGTAATAGAACAAATGAGAAACTGTACACACCTAAGCACATTTATAGAGATACGACACAATGATTACATAAAATATCTACACAGACTTCTGGGAAACATTTGTCTGGGCTTTCAAGACTGTGCCCATTACCTCAACCTTCGCAAGCTTTGCCTTGGTGTGAAGCGCACAGTCTTAAACGGCTCTTCAGGCAGAATAAAAAAAAAAATTATGGATTGCATCTAACTAACTTGTTAAGTGCGCAAACAGTCTTCTGCGAGGCCAAATAACCCGCCTCATACAGAACTTAGTTTCTGTGGATGGAGAAATGCTCTCAGCCCTGGCTCGTAAGAAATCACGTCGAATCCACCAGACCTGCGAACTAAGGCTTCCTCTCATCTCTTGCTAATTTTCATTGGTGCTTCCACTACAGCAAGCTATTGTGAGGCTCCTTCACATGCATACACATGTATACATACTTTTTTTTGCCACCATCGAACGCACGTTGAAGCAGAACCTAGCACCTACTCATTCCTTTGTCAGCGGCTGAAGCTTAAAATCTCTGTGCTACTTTTTTATTTTGTCTTCCCATCAGTACCCATCCGTCGAGAGAAATCGAATTTTGGCAGCATGGTTTATATGTTCTCGTTTTTGTCGGTTCTGGAAAATCGAATCGCGGACGCAGACTCAAAAGGCTTGTTGCATTTGAAAGCAGAAGGAATAAGAGCACCAGCGCAGGCGGACATTATTTTCTGTTCTTTAAAGGTACTCATGCGCATTACTTGAGAGAGTAAGATTTTTTTTTTCTGCTTGCTTTTTTCAGTTAAGTCCCTAAAAACAACTTGAAACTACAGTAATTATTTTCTGATTTGCTTTTTCTTTCGGCATTTTCGTTTTTTCGCGGTATAGTTAGTCGGAATTGAACGAGAAAACTTATGACCTGAATTAAGGGAAGTTCTGCGTCCTTCTTCTATTCAGTAGCTTGCCGTAAGGCATACAAGATTTTTCTGCTTATCTGTTTATGAGGACCACAATTAATCCACTTTACATGGGTTTGTTACCAGTCTTCTGCTTGTCTGGACCAGGGGCTATTTCTGTGGTGCTAAAGCCGTTCCGTAACACTTTTGCAAAGTAAGGGTGCCCAGTTATAAAAAAAAAAAAAAGCTCACAGTGCGTTTCCTAACAAGATTAAGGAACCTTGGAGGCTATTGTTCTTATATTAACCTCTTGGTTCTGGTCTTGCATGGACACGAGCTGTCATGCGAAAAAGTGCATAGGTAGAAAAATCTCGCAACAAAAAAGGTTTGTATAGTTAAGACATACTGGCGGTGAACTTTATTGCATTTTGTCTGAAACATTTCTTCATAGCACGATGTTTCTGCACTGCCGAGTAAAAACATATTATGGTGAAATCTGAGACTTAAGATTTCGGGGAGACTTAAGCTCCATTTTTAGGGGGTGACGCGACAGCGTAATATTGGTTTCCGTTTGCAATATCTGCATGCTCACCCCTGCTCGTGCTCATGAATTTTGCTGGTCACATAATTGCTACTACCCAAGGATTAATGTGTTCGTTTTTCATGTGCTTAGAAATGCAGGCAAGTGAGCGCTTGGGAAACACCGTAAAAACTAACGGCACAAATAAGTTTCGGCAATAAAGGCATGAACGCCATAGCGTTTCGCACAGACGGACGATATCTTCACTTTTTAATTTTTATTTTTTATTAATTTATTTTTCCTTCTTTATGCACCGATAACTGGCATCTGCAAATATTGGCTTTCCATACTGAGCAGTTTGACACCTTTAAACTATTTTTTTATAGTTTTTATATTATTTATGTTTACTTGATAAATGACACACGACATTTTTTTAATCAGTATCATAAAGCATTGGCTTTTCATTCTAGGCATACTGACACCCCTAAATATGTTTTCTCTCAATTTTTCACTTCTATATATTCAGTTATTTAGCTATAAATTAAACACTCATTTTTTTCATTAGCATCATCAAGCGTTTTCTTTTATTTGTTTTTCACTTTGGAGCATCGTAGCGTCACAAAGGACGTAGAAAAAGACAGACACCCGAAAAGTTTTACTGAGAGAATTCCCAGACGTCAGATTGACAAGCATTAGTAGCAGGAACCCGGACAAAATGCAATGCCGTCATTACGACCAAAATGCGCGCCAGTTCATACATCTAAGCTATAAGGGAAACCCTGGCTCGAATTTTCAAGAAAAGCAATGTGCGTATTGCCCACGTGCCGACCAGCAAATTGGGAGGAGGCCTGTTGAATGTTAAAGATACTTTGCCCCGATGAACGTTCCTGGGTATCGTATATAAGATACCTTGTGATGATTGCGACCCTCGTCTTCATCGACAAAACGGGAAATTTACAAGGCGGCTAAAGGAAGACAGCAATGATGTCGCCAGGAAACGGAGAGCATCAAATGCTGCGGGATAATACGCTCAAAAAGAAGTGCATGATATCACGTGGAATGAGCGCCAACTATTGCTGCCCAAGGAAATGTATCAGCATGCTGCACCTGGAATAACTAATAATACAGTGAACGCCTAACAACATTAACAGAACAAAGGAGAATCTTCATCCTTTTTAAGGAAAAGCATTACGTAGGCTTGTCAACATTTTGAAAAAGGAACCCGTAGGTTTTCAGAAATTTCAACTCTGTTTTTTGACAATTGGTTAGTGGCCCAAGACTTGTTCTACCATGCTCCTCCTCCTTTTATTTCATTTATTTTTCACACTTCTCTCATTTTGTTGTTCTCTCCCCAATACCCTTTTCTTTGCATAGTCGCGTGTCAGCGGATTTCAAACGCCTTCTAAATTTTTGCTTTTTTACAGGATATATCACTTTCTCTCTCTGTTTCTTTCTCTCTCACTCTCTCTCTACCTCGTCGGGGTGGCGCAGTGGTTAAGGCGCTCGACTACTGTTCCCAAGGACGCGGGATCGAATCCCGGCCTCAGCGGCCGCTTCTCGATGGAGGCGAAAAGCTATAGGCGCCCGTGTGCTGTGCGATGTCAGTGCACGTTAAAGAACCCCAGGTGGTCGAAATTTCCGGAGTCCTCCACTACGGCGTCTCTCATAGCCTAAGCCGCTTTGGGACGTTAAACCCCACAAACCAACCAAACAACCAACCACTCTCTCTCTCTCACAATGTTTCATGACGCGCACTGCCGCGACGGTGATAACTACTGCAATCAAGAACTCGTCATTCACCCGAAGAATGACAGCAACATGTATCTTTACTTTTCATCGCTTTATGCGATATTGAACACATTTTCAATAAGCTACCGTTAATGAAAATTGATCCGTACGTGCTGCTCCAAGGGAGCACCAAAGCCTCAACATTGGCCTAAATGGCGCTTGATATAGCTGATACACTGGAAGGTAGGTAGAGAATTTTATACAAGCAGGAAGTTGACAAGTTTTCATGTGCTGGCGCTAACAAGCACCGGGGAGTATAAAAAAAAGAAACATGGATGACATTTATTTTCCGACTTTGACGGTATGACCTGATAGCCTGATAGGCTACCCTGATATGACCTGATGTGACCTGATATGGCTGACCTGATATGACCTTATAGGCTACCACTGGACGTACAGTATATAAAACCCCGTTTTAACCAAGTCGTGCGAACGTGCCTGCGTGGCCTACGAGAAGCGTGCCCGACTCAGCATCCAGGAGCACTGGGAGGTATATTCTTAATCCACCTTCCCACCTCACATGAGAAACCAGAAGAGGCAGCTCCTCCCAACTCTGATATCATGTGGTCACGTTACGTCGCACTAACCATCAAAGAATCAGTGCTCAGATATGTAAGCTACCAGCTACAACTTGCCAAAGCCATCCTCATGGTTTTTCGCTCACAGCGCCGACACCATTATCGGATTGTCCGCGTAAAGTGTCATTCAAGCTATCGGGTTAAAAATAACAACGGTTTACCAAGGTTACTATGGTAACTCAAATAAAAGCATAGTCATCTCGGTGCAGTTATAAATTGGTGATTCTTTGGCTAACGGGGACTTAATTCTGGGGAAGACCCGGATCAAACATGGCTACGAGAATCAAACTGGGTCTGGTTCATTCTACTGGGATTCCAATTTTGGTTCAGTTTGGCAGATGATAGCTTTCGGGAGACTCGGCCATATCCACCATTGTGGACAGAGGTCACTATGTTGGCTCATGGATTGACATGGATGGACATAGTTCACTATATGACACTTTGCTTTAGCTCTAAGACGCTTTGTTGATATGCTGGGAGGACATGACATCTTCTACCAATGGCTTCCAGGACACAGCGGCATAGCGGGCAATCTCCGGACGGACGAGGTCGCACGAACAGCCCATCAAGACGGCGATTTTGTGTTGATTCCCTTTTCCAGCGCAGACGCAACGGGCAGGCTTCGCGCACTTGCGCGGGAACATACATTCTCCTTGTGGAATTCTAGCCAGTTTGCGAACTGCCGCTTAAAATCCCTGGACCCTGACCTGAAACTCCGGCTTCCACCTGGCCTACCTACACGTGAAGAAACTTTGCTGTGCCGCCTGTGGGTTGGTGTAGCATTCACAAACTCGTATTCTTTTATGATAGGCATGGTAAACAGCCCTGCGTGTACAAGCTGTGGGTGCGACGAGTCTATAGGCCGCATTCTCTGTGGGTGCCCCATATACAGTGAGGAAAGACAGTGTCTATATGCCGTGCACTGGCGCGTCTAGATGGCAGCCCATTGACTGAAATTAAGATTTTAGGTCTCTGGCCACGGCTATCGTCTGCAGTGAATGCCTCCCAGGCACTGCTCGGCTTTATGAAAAGCACAGGCCTAATCGAAAGACTATGAGTTTGCTGTTACGTTATGTGGTATGACTGTGACGTGATGTGATGTGATGGGACATGTCTGTGATGTGACTGTACTTACTTCACCCATCCCTCTCTTACAACTTTTAAATCCACTCACCCATATCCCCCAGTGCAGGGTAGCAAACCCGTTTCTTTTACGGGTTAAACTCCCTGCCTTTCCTCCTCATCTTCCTCCTCTTCCTCCTAGACTCACAGGATGAATTCAAAATCAGTCTTCATACTTCACTCTGTTTTGCAAGTTTTGGTCGCGAAGTAGAGGTTTCGGTATAATAAAGCTTCCTTTGAGCACCCACATATATCACTAAAGTCGCTCATTCCATTAAACGTGTTTTAGTGCAAAAATATAAAAATACCGAACGAACATAGCTTCGCTAACACTGTGCGGAGTTCCACTGCAGTAGTTCTGTGTCGAGCGACATTGGGATCGGAGTAGTTGCGTAGAGGAGCAGTCTTTTTCATAGTATTAAGAGGCGATCGTGCTAGCTCTTCTAAAATCAGCAGTATGAGGGCACGCCCCGCCTGACAAATGCTGTCTCCTTCTCCTAAGCTAATAAGCACCATAGGAGCCCGCCCATACACACGGCCGGAGTCAGATAGGCATGCTGTGGTTACCGTATTCTAGAAGAAAAGCTGCTGTGCCTATCAGCGAAGACAGGAACGTGCCCAAACGGCGGATCGATTTTGATTAGCCGCGAAGGGATGGAAGCAAATAGCTTAGCCTAACACGATGAGCTTATTCCACGAACTGGATCGTTGCTTGCCCAGATATATAGTGGTTCTCGATCCAGCTACAGGTACTGAGCGGAAATGGTGCGGGCGCACTGCCGGAAGTGGGGCGCTGCTATCGACCAACGCTATTCTCGGCGAGTGGATGTCTCAAAAGCAATATCTTATACAAAACCAAATGCAAAAATAATGGCTCGGATAACGCTATTCTGGGATCAGTATTCTCGAGTCAAAATTGTAATTTTTCTCTTTGTTTTCTTTTACATCACGCTATATAGAATGAGACAACACAGTTTACTACTGTTTTTTTTTTCTTTTGCTCAGATTTAAAACCCAAAAAGGGAAACAAGTAGTTGTTATTTTTTAGTATATTTTTATTCAATAAAGCTGTTTTTTTTTTTTGGCCTGGAGTAGTTGGGAGTGGTACTAATGAGCATCAGGCCACCTATTATTTTTGTCTTACTTATACGCCTCTGATTACGTTCATTTGCTTGTGTTCTAAATATGTAATAACTTCGTATTACTTTCAATTCTCATGACCTGCGGGTACAGTGCTACTACACATTTCATTAAGCAGCTGGCGGAGTGAAAGCTCAGCATTGCGCCACCAAAACTGCTCAAACTGCAAATATTCGCGCCCATTTATAGACACAATACATCATGATCTTTCCGCAGGTTTTGATGAAACGCAGTCTGGGGTTTTGCACGGGTTGAAGGTACGTAGAGTGAAAGCAGGTTTGGATCCTCGATTCTAGCCGCGACATGCTATATCCACTAAGTTGCAGAGGATGGCATTTTCTGAGTACCCAAAAAAGCTGTCGGGTTTTTGTGTTGACATTAAGAGGTTTCCCTCATCTCGTGCTGCTCAATAGCTCCATGGATTGCATTACGTCATCTCACATGTGCTGAATCAAGGATCGAAGACTAACTCAAACGCCTCATACCTGCCTATAGAAGCAGGCCTCCAGGATGATACACGCAAGCGAACACCTGGGTGGATTGGAGACAAATTAGGAAAATGTGATTTTTTTTAGACAAGCAAAAGCTGATGATTTGGGGGATTGATTATATTAGTTGTGTAGTAGTAGTTCTACACACTGCGCGAAGTGCAACCTAAGTGGGTCTCGTCATCAATTCTCCGTATCAGAAATAAAGTCACCATGCCAATTGGCGCAGAACTCAGTCATTTCGTAAGGTATCAGGAAGTAGTTGAAAGTATTAACGATAAAGAGATTTCTGGCTCTCCTTTAGCTAAGCAGTGTATACTGAGGCTTTATTTAGCGTTATATATTTCGATCAATTTACTCTTCTTCTGCACAACATATATCGTTTATTATCTCCACTTCAACCTTTTAATGCGTTTGGCCCTGAAGGGTAAAATACATGAAATGTGATGTGTATAAACGCAATTAAGGACCCGTTAGATAGGTTATGGTTGGTTGATTTAGGGGGTTTAACGTTCAAAAGTGACTCAGGATATGAGAGACACCATAGTGGAGAGCTCCGAATATTGCAACCAACTGGGCTTATTTAACATGCATTGGCATTACACTGCACACGGGCGCGTTGCTTTAATGCCTCCATCGAAAAGCGGCCGCCGCTATCAGGATTCAATCGCGCGTCTTTAATTGTAATTTATCCTCGGGAGGAGCATGTCGAGTCCTCTAACCACTGATCAACCGCGGTGGGTCGTTGGAAAGGTTATGCTATCATAGGCATGCACGCAAGAATATTGTCTTTAGATATATATTCATTAGAATGGCTTCCCGAATCATTGGTCTATGCATGCATAGCGTCGCGTTTTTTCCAGAGTACAAATAGTCAACGGCACAGGAGACTCAGTAGACCAGCTACTGTGAAATTGGGAAGCGGAATCGATGTCTATCGGCAGCTCCCGGTGTGTCCAGGAGTTATCGCCAGAAAGGTTTGCAGTAAAGGATGGCACCCCAAGGCTTTTTAAAAACCCAAACTATCTGTAGCCCAATCGTGGACTGCAGAAGGAAGTTCTTCAGTAAAATTGGAGTGGGAACAGATCGTGATCTACAGAGTGGTAAATAGTGATTACTGTCGTGTAAAAAATCTGCCGAGTACGCCGAGCAATGGTGTTGTCTGCTGCCGAGTCCCACTGTTAATTTTTATTTCCTCTTCGGGCCACGTATATGTAGACTGAATGCGTGTTTCACCAAGTCCGTAAGCTGTCAATCAAATTTTCGTTGATTTCCCTCGAAAAAAAAAAATATGAGGCCCTCCAGCAATTACCAATGTAACTTAGCGCTGTTTCTGTTTCGCTTGGATTAAAGAAATGTTTACCACATCACAGATCTACTTTTTTTTTTTTTTTTCACTCCGGCTTTGTGACGCCAAACGCCGTCTCAAATTCACGATGCACGCCGAAAAACTCAGCCGGGTGCCGACCATATTGGCCGTGTAGTTAGCGCAATACCTTTTTCGTGCAGCCTCATCTTTCACGTCATTCGTTGTAATAAATAGTACGTAGTGCAATTCGTACCCAGAATGGAATGAAAGCGGTAACTTGCGCAGAAAGAGGTGCATTTTCAAGCAGTCTATTACTTGCACGTGCCGAGTAGCACAGTTCAGTTTCCATGTAGGAAGTCAATTCACGTGCTACACTAATGTGGCCGCAAAAGTGAAGTATAGAACATATATAAACGAGCCAGCTGCGTATATGCTTGCATCAGTTTGTGCGAAGCAAGCGGAAGCGCCGGGGAACTGGTACGAAAGTCAGCGCTCCAGGCTCGTGGACAACGCGTGAAATTTGGTGCTAATAGATAAGGTACGGAGTGTCCTTGTCGATCCGGGAACAAGGTGCACTCCATGAATATCGGTTTTTCTGCGGTGTAAAATGGGAAGAAAAAGATAAACAGAAAAGCTGTTAATAGCAGTGATCACTGCGGAAGAAAGGAGGAGGAAGATGAGGAGAAAAGGCAGGGAGGTTAACCGGTAAAGGAACTGGTTTGCTACCCTGCACTGGGGGAGAGGGGTAGGTGGGTATAAAAGTTATGGGTGAGAGAGGGATGGGTGAAGAAAAGTGCCCGCTTACCGCGAGCGATAACAATGCGACCGAGCTGAAACGATAATGTGGATAATCTGCAGGTCTAAGAAAATTATTTTCAAATTGCACGCATCTTCACATTAAATAACTCTTTCAAGGCATATTTCATGGATGCGGTCGAAAAACACGCAGGCAGGAATGATTGAAGCACGTCTTTTATCAAACGGCCTTGCTGCGCACGGTGCTCTAGGCATCTGTATTGGCATCTGCCGCTACCGCAGTCACAGATAGCGAGGCGGGTGCTGGTTCGATTGGCGCCAACTGCCGATGTGCTTTGTTCTTAAAGCCGGAATACATGAAGCGTTTTTGCCGCCTCAAGCCGTCGGGCGTCGAAAAAACGCGCACCGCTGCCGATCTGGTACTGCCAGATATCTGACGTGTGGGCGGCGCGGCGTCCTCTCGAGCCGGAAGCTACTGCGGGAGCGAGCCAATAGGAGCGCGGAAAGCTGGAATTTCCGGTTTGAGCGGCCGCTGTCAACATGGCCGTCATGGCCGACGAGGTGTGCGGTAGTTTGGCCGCAGAAATGTGATTATCCTAAAAATAAACGCGTAATCAAGCATGGCATGTCGCTTTTGTGTGAGTATACGACCTACTCTCGGATCGTCATGTACTTGTTTTCTCCCTAAAGCGAAATTTCTTAAAAAAGAAAAGTGCCGCTGGTATCCGAGTGGACATTCCAAGGTATCTTCTTTCATTCAATCGCGGCAAATCCTTGTGCGACCTACGTACGCTTTCTACATTTAGCACCGTAGCATTGAATTGAGCCCTTTCGCGATTTAACACAAGGGACAGCGTCGCTTCTCATGTACCTCGCTCTGCTGTTATTTCCGCTCGCTGATGCATTTGCTTTCGCATCGAGAGGTCAGCGGCGGCGCTTGCGCTGCTTCGTCGTTCCATGTATCTCGAGCTGGGCGTCGCGTCGGCGCGGCAGTTTTCGGCGCGCGAAAGTCGTGGAAAAAAACACCGCATGTATCCCGGCCTTTAGGCTAGAATCGGCAAACTCTGATTTTAGCCCAGAGACGGCCGCGTTGTCGACGGGCAGTGAAAGGGCCCAGTCCATGTAGGTTTCCAGGCGAACGAAAATTGGAAGCTCAGCGAGTGCCCTTTTGAGAATATCGGAATATTCAGAACATTCCCATAATATTTGGGTAGCGACGCTCGGCTTCGGCAGCGACGGCACATAGCCTCGTCGATTTCGGTGTTGAATAACTTGTCTTAAAGAAGGGTTTAATGCAGTGCTGATTGCGAGCAGGGAGACTCACGTCTGTGTGGCCCTCGATAGCTTCTCCAGCACAGATGGAATGGAGTGTGCCTATTCTTTGGCGCGTTTCTTTCTTGCTTTGCGGATCGAGGTACACAAAAGCTTCGCTGCGTCCCTTTCTTGATATTTATTTGAAGGCTGAGGCATGACCGGACTCGAGTGGCGGCGGCGCATTCCTTACGGCCTGCCCACAGGAGGTTTTCTGCCTCCCGCCGCTGCGAAATTGTGCCGCTGTCACCCTACCCGTCATAGAGTGCCGCTATGCAGCGCCACCACACCGTCCTCCGCGGGTAGAATGGCCACATGCGTGGAAATGGCGTTTTCTCTGGAATGACGCTGTTGGTCGGAGAAAATGAAATCGAGGTATACCAACAAGCACACACCCACTAAAGTTTTGGAAACCAGAACTAGCTGCGCCTGTTCAATGCCGCACAGATGGAGCACTTGCTTCAAATATGGGGATGTTCAAGGAACGCCGAGCAAATCATTCGTGTAGCTTATTTTTTTTTTTTACATGGCCAACAACAGTGATCATCTACACGAGAATAGTATGTAGAAACATCACGGACAGCAGAACAGGTGGGCTATGCTCAAAAGATGAGCACCGACTGTACGTGCATCGCTGCTCGTCTTGTTGCCAAAGTCCACAGAGCGCGATTCGGTAATGTGGGTCGGTAAACAGCTAGGTCCCATTTCGTACTCTCCCCTTCCCGCACTGCTGCCACTCGTGGGTGACGGTGGCTGCCACCGTGTGTACTGTTTTTTTTTTTTTTTTTTGGTGGGGGGGGGGGGGGGGCTGCTGGCTTTGTTGGTCGCTTCCTCTGTCCTTTATCTTTATGTCAAGCGGAAGAAACGGTTAGTGTTCCTATCTCGTCACACAATGTTTTGTTCGGCAGCCACAACTCTTGTTCGGCTTTACCAAACGCTTCCCAACGCTTGTATTGTCTGCAAGTTTTTACGCGTCAAAGTCGTAAGGGAGGGGATGATAGGCATCGATATCACTCAGGAATCGTGTTGCGGTGGTTGGGAAATTGCAACAGAATATGCTTCTGTACCCGACAATATTAAAAAGCGCTTCCGAGAAGGGGTGAGATTAGATTACACAAATGGGGCTTTTCTTGTAGGGGACAGTACTGGAAAGTAATCCACAAGTGTTATGCCAGGCTGCATTCATGACGCAAGTTTACGAGATGCCAGTTCACCGGTTCATTGAAAAATCTGTAATCATAAGGGAGAATAGTGTGCGTCATCCACTCGAATGAACATTGGACGCGCTGGAATGCAGTGAAAATTTGTCTCCGCGATACAGCTCGTCAGTTACATTTCTTTTTTCCCACTGTGCACACTTTACCGAATAGCTTATTGATTGTACGTAAGCTGTGGGCGCACTGCACAACGTTTTTGCATGCTATTATGCTGAAAGGAACATTTTATTGTATGATTAGAGCTTTGGCTTATGCGTTATTGTACTGTGGTATGCGCTTACATCGACACCAAACGGAGAATTTAATATTTCAAGAATTTCATACATGTCTGCACCTCGAGGAGTTGTATTGAAAAACGTCATTAGTTACGTAGCAATACACTAATTTAAAATAAATGTTTCTAGCCAAAAGCGCACGTAATGCTTTAATCTTCGAAATAAAATATTTTTTTAAAACGTCTGATGCAAACCATCGGAATACTGTTCGGGATGTTCCTTCCAATCTACCATCCACGCCAGCTTAATTGAAATGCATGTCGTTTAAAAGATCGCAACGCCTGCAAAGTGCCCGAGCTGGACTTCTATTCAGGCGACTACAAGTATGGAGGCCGACATCAGAAACCTTTTTTTCTTGAATCGAATGGCTCCCGGCAGCACTTGTACACGACGTAGAAATGATTCTCTACATACAGAAAGTTCTCCTTAAATGTCCACTTATTTCGGTTATTAGCGACTACTACGCATATTTACCGAGCAGACCGAGGTTTTGCGCGAAGGAATTGAAGAGCTATCTTGTCAGTCTGTGGGCTGAAAGTTATTCTGCATGCTCTGAATTGCTCCCAACGCCGACGTCAAGCCTTAAACTCCAGATTTTCTTTAAACGCGACCACTTACGCCCTCGCTTTAAAATGTATTCACTTTTCATTGCTACTTACTAATTATGATGTAAATAGTAGCTCTAATCCTTTTGAGCACTGTGTCATTATTGGTCTGAGAAAACAACGTGAGGCTTAAAAGGCACTGTCCGGTGAAAAATCTTTCAGCGTCAGCAAAAAATCACGAACATGCTCGGAACTGTTTGATAGCAACTTTAAACAACAAAAAAAAAGTCAAGTAGCGTACTCACATTCAAAGCAATCACGCCAGTCCATTTCCTTCTTCCATGTTGACGCCGCCGTTGCCACGGCGCGGTGCAACCGCTCTACGACACTGAATCGATTTAGCACTACATCAGGTACTTCACAAGATATTTCGAAGTTCACAGGTCACACATCAATTCTGCGGCTCATTCAAATAAGCCGGCACAAAAAAAGAAAAAGCGCACAACGAAAGGAAACAGCGTTCACAATCACACAGCACAACCGCAAAGGCAGCATAGTGCCGCCGCGACTCTCCGCCACTGACGACTTCGGATTGGGTTGGATTAATCTATTGGTGGCTTTCCTGGCTTTTCTATCACCGCTTTATGGATGGATTTTTGGTTTCATGGGCTAGTTTAGGCGAAATGTATTTTTCTTTTTTTGCGAAGGCAGCGTACATCCTATCGTCACGAAGCTGGCTGGCTCGGCGAGAGTAGATTTTGCAGGCATCTTCCTTCGTCGTGAAGCTGTGGTCATGGTTATATATTCTCTTCGGAAGGAGCGATTAAGCGGATCATTGTGCACGAAAAAAGTTACACGCATGGAGACAAACAATTGAACCGGTAGGTGCCGCCCATATACGACGTTATTAGAAACAAGAACAGCACGCACAATTTTAATCTTGATACCCTTTTTTTTTCTCATGTAAACACGCATGACATACAGTAGTACCGTCATCCGGGGCCGTTCTGCGATTGAATCGGAGCGCTAAACAATTTATTTAGTGAACTTTTTTTCTTCTCTGGATTAAAAAGCGTTACAGCCGAAGTGAAGTTGTTAAAGAACAAAATGTGCAGTGTGTGTTGAGGGGGGGGGGGGGGGGTAATCAAAGCGGAAACGGCCTCATTTCGATGTACATGAAATAGCCGTACAAAGCAAGGATTCGGACAGTGAAAAAAAGCACTGTTTTGTACAAATTAGTTCGCAGCCCTCCAGTACAGCACTTTTATAGGTCTGCAAGGTCAAATATTCAAAGCACACAGTATTCAATTTCTATACGCTTAGAACGTTTCTTTCATCTTAGCATACTTTAATGGCAACGTCAAGACGCAAACGTTTCTGCGTGTATAATGTTATCTAGTGTTATCATTGTGTCTATTTCGTTTTGTTATCCTATTATCTTATGTTAATACAACAATTAGCAGTAATAGGATTCAATACTAAAATACGTCCTTTTTTCATAATCTTATTGTTATTTGGAAATTACTCTTTAACCCCTAATTTCGCTGAAATACAAGTTTCCTGAAGTTATATAGAAAAACCAGCGTGCCTGTAGATGAGCACAGTGAGCTTAGTGAATTCATTAGCGTACTTTATCGGGCGCTAATAACGCATGTCTCATATGTTGTTCACCACATTTTATTTCTTTTCCAGACTGAAGGCTGATGTGTTCGCAAAGGTTAGAAAAAGTAAACTTACTGTCGTTCGCTTCCTTTACTTGCGTAGCAAGAAAACATTTCATGTATGTACTCCATTTATGACGACACACTGTTGCAACCTATTCTCTAAGCCCCTCTCGTCGTGACATTGTGCCACGTCTTGTGACCCACATGTCTTTCCCACCCTGCTTTAAAGAAACGTTTGCAGTAAAGCATACAATAAAACAACGTTTCATTCGTGTACACTTGGTAGCTGTTTGCGTCGAGTTCGTGAAGTGGTCCGATGGTGACGCGTAGACAATGCTTCTGGAGGCGAAGCAATGGCTTATGAACCACGCGAAAAGTGTGACGTTGTGTGAGAGCGAAAGCAAGGATCGGACGGAGACACAAACGTGTATGTAAGAACGAAAAGAAAAATGTGCCTAGCGCCAATGCATACAGAGGCAGCTTGAGGGGGACTCGGGCTACATCAGCCGAGCAGACCCGTGAGCGGGGAGTGAAGAAGCTTTTAGGGGGCGCCGGAGCTCCAACGCCGCGCCGCCGTCTTCATCTCGTCGATAGATGAGAGGCTTTCAAAGATCGCCTGCCTACGACGTCAGAAGGCAAGTACCACCCATTTCACGCTAAAAGCAGCCCCACACCCACACCGTGCTTCCTTTTCCATCCCATTGCTTCCACCGGCCGCCCTATGCGCAGTTGTCGAGTGTCACTCTGTGTTGCGACGCGCTTCAAAACAACAGCTGCACGCCGGCACGTCTTTATCTCCACGCAAGACATCAAATTATGTTAGCACAGTCTTAAAAAATCAATCTTAAAGATTGATTGCACATCACGCGATCAGCCGTAGAAGAAAGTAGAGTCTTTGTCCTGCGAGTTCGAAACGTCGCGATTCACAGAGAAAAAATACTTCAAAACTGATCGACATAAGCTGCTGCGTGGTAGTTTCATCACTTGGCCAAGCGATGCTTCATGCCAGCGATTTTTTCTTTTTGAGCGTAATTACTAGGGCTACATCTTACATCATTCGATATCGCATATTGGTGAAACAAAACATGACAAGCGTGCAGTGTTTTTAGACTGTTGCAAAATTCAGTTGCTTCTTCGGACCCCGAGCGTCTGCTTCCCTTCGACTTTATACATCTCCTGCCCTTATTACTTCGTGAAAGCTTCAAGCAGCTACTTCGTTGCAGAGACAATGCTGGTACTCAACGGAATGAACATACGCCCACTACTAGCAACAACAACTTCAGTGTACCGGTTATATAAAGCACATGGACAAAAACTGTTTGAAGGGATGTAGCACCATAACTTGCAGCACAAAGAAAGCTCGCCAGGACTGGAGCAACTTGAAACTGTGAGCTGTTGATGGGAGTGGATATAAGGCAAACGAATCGAGAGGGAGAAGAGGTACCGAACTTGTACGGGATGGGTAGGTAAGGTGATGATAGCACCGAATCTTGGCACGCACTTGTCTCACCGCGTTTTATATAAAAAAGTTCCTTATCAGCTCATGGCCTGTTTTATATCCCTACTCCTGTTTAAAAGTTTGGCACACTTCGACCTCGCTTCGCTCGAATTCTTATCTTTTTCACTGCATGCTTTATAATAGTGCGGTAAACTGTATCCTGTCCCATTCTTCAGATCGCGTTCATGCTCTGCTTGGCGATCATTAATTTTATGGTTCGTTCAAAAGAGGGGAATTTGTATACTGGGTCATCTATGGTTCTTGCGCTTCGAAATATTTTCCTAGCTCAATCAAACAGATCCTTGATGGAAGCCTTCGAAGACGGTGAAGTGCTGATTAACTTTATATATTTTGACGATCTTGAGTTTGTTTCAAGGAAACAGAGATCCTCACAATTATACCACAAACAACAGAAGTTTTATCTCGATCTTATCTCTTTATGGACTAAATGAAAATTGCTTGAATTATTCCAATCAACTTGCCAAAGACAATATGTAGGCCTTTTTAGATATTGACTTAACCCTCAGTGATGAAAACGTTTGCTGGAAGTATTGGCCTAGCGCTGAAGGATAATTGTTACCTTAAGGGTCTGCCTATTCGAAAATTGTTAAGCGTGTTATCAGTCAATTTTGTCTGGATGCTTCATGCTGCCGTAAGGAAGTCAAAAGCTTTCACGCACAGGTTCAGAAGTTGAAGCAGCTTAGCATAGCATCCAACTTGACTGAAGCGCAATCGCCGAAGCCTTAGTGAAAAAGTTGAAAAAGAAAGGAATAAAATAACAAAAGAGAAAACCAGGCCCTTCGTGACACCACTATAAGGTAATGCATACCTTGAAGCATGTTACAAAAACACCTGTGGTATTTTCCGGCCACAAAAAAAGTGGCTCCATGCTTTGTAAAATTGACCCCCAAGACCAAGACAATGAGTGAAAAAAAAAAGTATGTAAGTTCGTTTGTGAAGTCTGCTGTCGGCGTCATATATCAGATACCCCGGACACGCGAGAAAATGTAAATCGACCAGACTGTTCGATGCAATAATGATCGCTTAGCACAGAATAAGCACAATTTGAAGAATGACCAAGATCCCATTTTCTGCACCGTTGTAAGACATGTGGTGAAAAAGAGAGGAACTTGTGTGAAGTGAGGCTGAAGGATACAAAAGTCTTTATTAACAGGATTAGGGATAAGATAGCCCGTGAACCGCCTGAGGTGTGTCATATCAATAAAAAAAAGATAGCGATTGTGTCAGCACACTATCTATTGGAATGTATAATTAAACGTCGTTTTTAGATGAAACGCAGTCAGACAGGCGCGTGCCTTAATTCTGTGCTATTTCAGTAGCGCAGGCTCATGAAGAAGGTGGCCCGATGGTTGCAGGCCACCTGTGTTTGTTCAGGGAGGCCCTGCAGACGTGGCTGGTTTGCGAAATTTTAAAGGGTTTGCGAAAATTCTATTGTTTTTAACAAAGTCCTAATCAATCATAGCGACTGCCATGCGAGATCTTGCCTCCACACAAGCAGCTTCCGAATAAAGGCTGTCCAGGGAGCCTGTTCTAAGAGAATCTCTCATCCATTTCTCACTTCATATGGCCGGCGCATAACGGCGACATTTTATGGGAGCAACAAGCCACCTATCCCCCAAGATACAAGGTATCTGTCGCCATTCTTATAATATCCAGAGTGGGTGTCCACAAGCAGCGAACGAACACTAGTTGCAAGAAGCAGTCTGGTCAGTAGTGACCGAAAGGTGCCGCCCCATCTCAGGAGGTACTGAATGCCTCCGCGTCTTTGCTACTGAGCAGTGATCAACGACAGAGGAACATGTGGGTATAAAATGGCAAAATGGTGTCCCTCATAACCTTAGCAACGGCTCAATAACAGGTCAGTGATTGCGGGAGAAATTATATTGCTGACTAGCGTAAGGGTTTTTGAAAGCAGGATGACAGCCTCTGCGGCAGCCTCTACGACGCAAAACAAGAGAAGCAAAGCAAGTCTATGCTAAAGACAGGCCGCTGGTTCCACTCCCACAACAGCTTGGTGTCCCATTAGAACCATGCGGGCGTACTTCACGTCAAGTCCGCCTGTCAGTGCTGCCTTGCGACCCTTGTTACTCGTTCGCTAGCGCGCACCTCAAATGCTCTTGCGGGTTGTGGGAGACAATGTCGCAGCTGCTTCGGCCATATAAGAGCATTTCCCGAGGAGCAGAGAAAGGGCGCACGCTTATGACACGCACACACTGCAACGGGATGATGCACGGAGCGTTAGATGCTAAGGGTGGGTAGGACGCAGCTTTGCCGAGCTCTGCCGAGAGAGCTGGGAGCAGGCTCCTATTCAATGGCGGAGCCTGTCAACAACGCCTGCTTGCCCTCCGCCTTTCCCTCGCTCAGCTTTACGCGAACAGTGGAAAGTGCGTAATGGCGGCACGCATCACGCCGCCACTAACCTAGGATCGTAATCCGGACATGGAACAACGCGGAATGCAATTCCTAGCCCCAACCCTAATTGCTCATTCTGGCCATCTGCCAGATACGCCGGCTAATGAGACTACGATGCGTTAGAAATGCGCGAGGAAAACTAGTGGCAGGCGCTGTGCTCCCCAGTCAGCTTTCTCTCTGATTTTTATTCTAAACGTTTGTTTTGTAAATAAAATATTAGATGTTAAAAAAAAAAAAAAACTTGACCCAGTATAGATGGCAAAAAAGACTTCAGATCCCATCGCTACTTCTCGGCAAACTCAAACAACTCGCCTCTGATATGAGGGTAATGTTACTTGTGAGATGTATCTAGCAGACCCAAAAAGCACCTGGAGCTTTAAAAATAAAAGTGAGGTTCGTAGCAATTGCCGCTCTAGCACCCCTTATACCAAAGAAGATACTATCCATAACAAAAGCGCGGAATGTACCTTCTGAAATGTCTGACCAGAACGTCTGACACTGTTTGCTCTTGCGGAATTCCTTAACTCTTAATTTGCCACAAATGCCCCCAATTCTCATTGAAGTTCGTCAAAGCATGAAGTTGGGTAACTTGTTTTTTGTTCGCGCTATCGGTTTTGATATTAGGCATATTGACCAAGAATTGTTTCAACTGTTTTGATGGAGCAAAATTATAATATCCTTAAAGAAAGTGTTAAACTTCCCATGATGAAACCTACGTGTTAGGAAAGGAGACACATTTTCTCCGTTAATATTCTCCGCCTCCTTATTGAGGCTTTTGGAATGGGAACAGTTATGGATAAACGGTTGATGGAGAATACCTTCGTAATCCGCGATTCCCTGGTAAACTTGCCTTGCTGAGAAGCTCAGGGTTTGAATTTTTTGCATAGAATGAATAAAGATCTAGACAGAAAAGCACAAAGATAGTCCTAAACATTTTATGCAGAAGACTTAGGTCATGTTCAACAGCCTATGAAAGGAACAGAAGTTTACAATAGGTAGCGAATCCCTTGAAGTGGTAGGGGAATATGCCTTCTTGGGACAGGTAGTAACCACAAGTGCCGACCGCGAAACATAAACAACTAGGGACATAAGTTTGAGAGGGAATGCATTTGGCAAGTAGTCACAGATCATGACTAGCAGCTTACCTGTATCGCTCAAGAGGAAAGTATATAACAGCTGCATCTTACTTGTACTCACCTATGGGGCTGAAATGCGGAGGCTAACGAACAGAGTTCTACTTAAGTGGAGGACACAGAAGATAGCTGTGGAACGAAAAATTATAAGTTTAAAGTTAAAAGATAGAAAGCACGCAGATTGGGTCAAAAAATACCCTCAGTTAACCTTGTTCTAGTAAAAATGAGGGAGAAATAGGCATGGACAGATCATATTTTTCGAATAGAGAATAACTGATTGTCGATAAGGATAACAAATTGGTTTCCAAAGGAAGGAAAGCGAAGCAGAGAGTGGCAGAAAATTATATGGGCGGATTAAGGTCAAGAAAGCCGCAGGGGGCAAGTAGGTGCAGTCAGCACAGGACCTGGTTAATTGGATTGATGTGGCAGAGGTCTTACACCAGCAGTGGGTACATTGTCTGACTGATGAAGATGATGTTTACAAGGTCTATCAGGACACAAAGCGGCGTCAGCGACATAATATTGCGGATCGTAATGACGTCACCATAGCGGAAGCGACACTATATGTTCTGATCCATCTGCCCTACGTTCGCGTGACCACTACGAACTTGAAAGAATTAGTGACACAAAACTTGACATAAACAAGATCAACAACCTATAATTCTATCGATGCGAACATGTAGCAAAACTAGATGTTGCTTGAATTTATTGTGCATTCTGTGCCCAGCGGCCTGTTTCTGACACTACCGGAGCCGCACAAGAGTGAATTCCAAGGCAGCGTGCTCGGCTCTCGCACGCGAAGTGTTACACGATATAATGACGCATGTGAATATTGACTGCGTCGAATCTCTATCCTTAAATAGCACAGTCGTACGCGGTCTAAAATGCGTGCCTCAAGAACAGAATTCAGCAGTGTTCCGTAACATGATTGACACGCTATTTATAGAAAAGCATCGGCTGCTGTTCGACGTATATTTAAGTTTTCGATGTTTATTAACACACATTAAAGACGGAGATGAAAGATGGAAGATGTCATCACATCAGAACGCAGTGCTGCACAAGCCCGTCGCTTTTGAATCTGAAGTTGTCATAACTTGACAAAACACATCAGAACGCAGTGCTGCACAAGCCCGTCGCTTTTGAATCTGAAGTTGTCATAACTTGACAAAACAGAGTTAGTCATGGCGAGAATATTATCGAGGAACTATGTTTACTTCAAAGAAGAAGCCAGTCTTATGTATCAATGTTTAGCCGACAGGTGCAAAACAAAAAAAAAATAAAAAAAGTTCGTCAAACTGGTTGTTTTTCCGGCGCAAGATCCAAAATCCATATAGGTTTAGTTCCATGACGCCAAAAGAGCAGGATGCACACTGTATCAGAAGCAATAACGCCGGCTTGACAGCAAAACGTGGAATGGGCGGTCTCCATTCCGGCGCTTTTTCTCACTGGAGCACCTCGATACGAACTATCATCCATGACAGATGCGCAGCTGCTTCGTCGAACAGCGCCGAACACGCGTGCCCCAGTACATGCTCGACAGATTGCCGTGACAGATGTCAGCGCATATTGGCAACAAACTCGCATTTCAGTCTATACACGGGCGAGTAGGCGAAACACGTCCGCCTCCGATATAACACAATCATCGCCACTATTTCAAGACTAGCTGGCGAAACCATGCGGCAAAGTTGAAGCCGCCAGACAGTTCGAGTGCGTCGCACCGAAGGTATAGACAGGATATTCTACTTTCAATGTCAGTGTTCATTTTCCTTACCGCGAAAAGTGGAAAACTACTCCCTTTAATTTTTATACAATAGTTTGCCTCGTCATAGTTGCAGGCTTCGCAGAGGCATATGCATGAAACATAGATGAAGATAGTAAATGCGCTGCAGAAATGCTTCATGCGCAGGAGTTGAGTTGACTTGAGTTGTTGTAAGATACTTTGTTGGGTGAGTTGGTACTTATTCATTATTGATATAAACAGCGCGAACACGAAAACAAGGGACAAGAAACAAGAAAGCCACAGTACATGCGCTGACTCACAACTAAGCCTAAGCCGTTTACTCCAAGGCCCAGAAAAACAAACATGAAGAAAACGAAACAGTCACGTGAAAAACCCCTGGGTTCACCTGCTGCATAAAATCCCTGCCCAGCATGGGTGAGAGGAAGAGGAAGGTTGCCGTGGTACCGTATGTGCACAGGATTTCGCATGGCCTCAAAAATGTAGGCAAGAGGTATAATGTGGACGTCGCACTGACCGCCCGCTCAAGATGAAGAGGATTTGCCCGGCTGTTCAAAGGGAAAGAGAAGAGAAGAAGCAAGAATGTGGGGTGAAACATAGAAACCCTTATGTTGGATGCAAGACAGGTGTTGTGTATAGGCTTCCACTCTCTTGTGGAGGCAGTTATATAGGACAAACCGGACGGTGTATAAATAAGAGACTACAGGAACACTGTAACAACTTGGAAATTGGGAAGGACAAAACGTTTCTAGTATCCCATTGCCAGTCATGTGAAATAATGAAGAAGGAGAAGAAGAAGTGCACTCCTAAGTTTGACAGTGTTAAGATTTTATATCGCCACAAAGAGAAGATAACGAGGGAGATACTGGAAGCGTATTTTATTTCAACGGACAATAAGTGTGTCAGCAAGACGTCTCTTGCTCTTTCAAGCAAAGAGGTGTCTTTTTTAAGTGATTTTTTAAAGTAATTTTTATGCAGCAGGTGAACCCAGGGGTTTTTCACGTGACTGTTTCGTTTTCTTCATGTTTGTTTTTCTGGGTCTTGGAGTAAACGGCTTAGGCTTAGTTGTGAGTCAGCGCATGTACTGTGGCTTTCTTGTTTCTTGTCCCTTGTTTTCGTGTTCGCGCTGTTTATATCAATAATGAATTGAGTTGTTGTGTGCTGCATGTGAATTTAGCCTTGCTTATTCTGCCCGCAATCGCTCCACCATAGCGTCACTTTAATAAAAAGACCTCATATCTGTGACATCTTCCCCACTCTGCTTACAGTCCCTTAAAACAGTACATATTTCACTACAGCAGTCAAGGAGTCGGCGAAACACATGTTGCAACTCCATAAGCGATTCACGTTTTGACATAGATTGAGAGAAGGAGCTTTCGACATGCTTCAGAGATGGCACCTCACGCGATATTTGAATTCAGAGAAGTCACCGATGCAACATGTCGCAAGTGGAACGTCAATTTCTATTTTCCTATGCGGCTTGTCGATTCGCGACAGCTGGCATTACACTTAGCTTGCCGCACCTGTTATTGATATGGAGTCTCAAAATGCCCCGAGAGCATGCAGTGAGAGTCCGCGCAAACCTTTTTTTCTTTTCCGACACCTTAACTTTATTTTGTGGAATTGTGCGTGCGACAAGCATAAAAAACAACCAACCAAAAGCCAAAGTAAACACTGGAGCGAACAAGCTGCACAAAGTAGAAACAATTTTCTAGCTTCAAAGACAGCAAACTATGAAGGAGAGTGTGCGCCAGTGGAAATTGTCTTTTCAGACTCTTTAGGCTGGATCTGTTCATGAGCAGCAAAACTTATCCAATAGGTAACGATCGAGAATGCCCAACGTTAGCGATACGGAGGTGTTCACCGTTTGCAAACTGCACCTTAGCCTTAAAACGCACCCACATAAATGAAGGTGATATTGTCACGTGTTGGTGACAATGCCGTATCCAACAAACTAGAATACTGGCATGGAACTGAAATCAAAGTTTAACTGAGCTGATTTGTCCCCGAAAAATAACTGAGCAATTCGGCGGCAGTGCGTGGTAGCAGAAAGCATGCTCGGCGGTCGTATGTGCTCGATGCTTGCAGCAATGCTCGACATTAAAGCTAAATGACACATCGAGATGAACCCACATTGAGAATCGGAAGCATCTTGATCAATTTAGATGCGGTCACAACTTGCTGAATTTATTCGACATAAGCCTAGCTGCTTCTTGCGCTAAAACGAAAGTGATAAATTAACGCTTAAAACCACATTCAGCATGAGCAAGCAAAGAATGCAAAATCTTCGCGGCGTTATCTAGATCATCCCGCGCGTGATAATAAAAATGATGAGGCTGTATAAAAGCGGATGGTGGCAGCAACAAAGCTGGCGATATTAACTGCAATATACTGAAACTAATGTCTGCAGTGTGTTGCTAGATTTAGCCACTCTATGTAGTAAGAATTCATTTGCCCTACTTCCCCAAAAACAATACATCGTGTGTACACCCGTGCGCAAAGAGTAGAGACCACGTGAACCGAAGCAATTCTTATTTGTTTGTATAAAAAGATAGACCTGACCGATTCGCTTCGGCAATATGGCTACCACATTATAGAGGCTACTCTATGCATAGCGTAAATCAACGTTTAACCGTCAGAAAACTCTGGAGTGCAGTTTGGTCAAAGCGCGTGGCCTCTCCACTTATTCACAAGGGTGTACCTACCTTAAGTCTGTGATCCGAGCCATGCAAAGCGAATCTCTCGCATTTACCTGCACTCAGACCACTCTGTTGACCGCACACCTGGCGCATAACCTTTCCCGTAACACTATTCACTCGACACATGTGATCGCAAGACCACTAGGGAAGGAGAAAGAGAAAAAAGTTATTTAATGAAAGAAAACGCGAAGGAGGTCGGCCGTGGGGAAAGAGACCTTGGCCTACTTCTTCGTAATGAGGTAAGTAAATGTAAGTAAAAGAGAGTTAGGGGGCGATTGGAGGGTAACGACGTCAGAGTACACTGAAATGTTTTGCAGTGGTTGAATTTCTTGAGAACTCACATATACTTGGCTACACTTCCATACACACTAGTTATAGCTATACACATCGACACAATAGGAGAGAAGAGTTCTGCCATTTTGATGCAGGCACAAACACATAAACACGAGCAGCACAGACTGCACCAGGAAACACTTGTCAAAACTCCAGTTGGCAATTGACGCACACCTGCACCGTTAAAGAGTATCTCTGACTTTTTGTATGCAGGCACAAACTTGTAACACGCAAACCACTGCACCTGAGCAAATTGAAAAGAAACATCCAAATGTTCCAGCAGAAACGCGTATGCACGTAGCGTGCGTACAGCGCAGCACATTAAAGTGTCACAAGCGGGAATCTAGACAACTTCCTTCTAAAAACTTCACAAAGCGACTCAGTCTACGAGAGATGCCGTAGTGGAGGGTTCCAAAAATTTCGACCACCGTGGGTTGTTTAATGTGCATTGACATCGCACAGCACACAGGAGCCTTTCTTTTGGCCTCCTTCGAAAAACTGCTGTCAGGAGCGGGATTCGATCGGACATCCTTTTGTTCAGCAGTCGAGCGCCCTAACCACTGAGCCACCGCGGCCAGACAGTATGATAAATAGTCTTCCGGAGTATAAAAGGTTCACGTAGTGCGGTTTGGGTTCAACTCTGATTTGTTAAGGTTGCATGTTGTTTACGCAACCCCAAGCTGCAACCAATGAAGAAGAGTTCCTTCATATCCCATGATTTTAGGTGGCAGGTGAAACTTGAAACCTTCGGGCGTGAGATGTGGTCCTGCTGATGCCTCACATCTTTCCACTTGGCACCCTGCAATGAATGAACCCGTAAAGCTGCAGCGTCGCTCCTTGAAAAAACGACGCGTGGCAGGTCATTAGCTTCTGCATCAATGATTTCATTCTCTGTGCTATCAGAATGGCTGGGTGTCCAATAAAACTGAATGGTGAGGCTACGCTCAAACGCATCAGCTAGCATAGGCACAAT
>JAJIZL010121404.1:7292-62629 GCA_023969395.1 Amblyomma maculatum | reverse complement strand
TTGAGGTCATGGCGTCACAAAGGACGTGGAAAAAGACGGATACCCGAAAACGTTTACTGAGAGAATGGTCAGACGTCAGATTTACAAGCATTCACAGCAGGAACCCGGACAAAATGTAATGCCGTCAATACGACCAAAATGCGCGCCAGTCCATACATCTAAGCTATAAGGGAAACACTGGCTCGGATTTTCAAGAAGAGCAATGTGCGTATTGCTCACGTGCCGACCAGCAAAATGCGAGGAGGCCTTTTGAGTGTTAAAAATGCTTTGCCCCGATCAACGTTCCTGGGTATCATATATAAGGTATACGGTGTGATGATTGTAATATAAGGTGTGATGATTGCGACCCTCGTCTTCATCGAAGAAACAGGAAATTTGACATGGCGGCTAAAGGAAGACAGCAATGATGTCGCCAGGAAACGGAGAGCATCAAGTGCTGAGGCCGAATACGCTCAGAAAGAAGTGCACGATATCACGAGGAATGAGGGGAAATTTTCGCTACCCAAAAAAATATATCAGCATGGCCGCACCTGGAATAACTAATAATACAGTCACCGCCTAACAACATTAACAGAACAAAGAAGAGTCTTCATTCTCTTTACGGAAAGCATTACGTAGGCTTGTCAACATTGTGAACAAGGAACCCGTAGGTTTTCAGAAATTTCAATTGTGTTTTTTGACAATTGGTTAGTGGCCCAAGACTTGTTCTACCACGCATTATAGCTCCTCCTCCTTTTATTTCATTTCTTTTTCACACTTCTCTCATTCTGTTGTTCTCTCCCCAGTGCCATTTTCTTCGCATAGTCGCTTGTCAGGGGATTTTGAACGCCTTCAAAATTATCTGCTTTTATTTCGCTTTCTCTCTGTGTGTCTCTCTTTTTCTCTCTCTCTCTCTCTCTCTCTCTCTCACAATGTTACATAAGGCGTACTGCCGCGACGGTGATAACTGCTACAATCAAGCACTCGTCATTCACCCGCGGAAATACAGCAACACGTATCTTTACTTTTCATCGCTTTATGCGATATTGAGCTCATTCTCATGAACCGTTAACGAAAATTGATCCGTACGTGCTGCTTCAAGGGAGCACCAAAGCCTCAACATTGGCCTAAATGGCGCTTGGTATAGCTGATACACTGGAAGGTAGATAATTTTGTACAAGCAGGAAGTTGACAAGTTTTCATGTGCTGGCGCTAACAAGCCCCGGGGAGTATAGAAAAGAAAAACATGGGTGACATTTACTTCCGACTTTGACGGTATGACCTGATAGTGTAGGCTGCCACTGGACGTACAGTGTATAAAACCGTGCTTTATACAAGCCGTGTGAGCGTGGGTGCGTGGTCTACGAGAAGCGTGCCCGACTCAGCATCCAGGAACACTGGTAGGTTGATTCTTAATCCACCTTCCCACCTCACATGAGAAACCAGAAGTGGAAGCTCCTCCCAACTCTCTGATGTCATGTGGTCTCGTTACGTCGCACTAACCATCAAAGAATCAGTGCTCAGCTATGTAAGCTGCTAGCTACAACTTGCCAGAGCCATTCTCGTGGTGTTTCGCTCACAGCGCCGACACCATTGTCGGATTGTCCACATAAAGTGTAATTTAACGCTATCAGGTTAAAAATAACACGTGTTAACCAAGGTTACAATGGTAACTCGAATAAAATCGTGGTCCTCTCGTTGCATTTATATATTGGTGAATCTTTGGCTAACGGAGGCCAAATTTCGGGGACAACCCGGTTTAAATATGGCTGCGAGAATCAAATTGGGCATGGTTTATTATATCTGGATACCAATTTTGGTTCAATTTGGCAGTTGGTAGCATTCGGGAGACCAGGGCCAAATTTTAGGGGTGACCCAAGCCAGCGGGCAAGGGCCATATCCACCAGGGCGGATAGCTGTCACTATGTTGGGTCAGGGATGGACATGGTTCACTATATCCTACTTAGCTCTAACTCTAAGCTAGATATGCTAGACCTACAGGATGAATTCAAGGTCAGTATTCATACTTTCCTCTGTTTTGCAAGTCTTGGTCACGAAGTAGAGGTTTCGGCATAATAAAGTTGTTTTGAGCACCCACATAGACATTAATGCCGCTCATTCATTGAAACGCGTTGTAGTGCAAAAATATAAAAATAACGATTGAAGATAGCTTCGCTAACACTGTGCGGAGTTGCACTGCAGTAGTTCTGTGCCGAGCGACACTTCATTGGAAGAGTTGCGTAGAGGGGCAGCCTTTTGATAGTAATAAGAGACAGTCATGCTAGCTCTTCTATAATCAGCTGAATGAGGGCACGCCCCGCCTAACAAATGCTGTCTCCTTCTCCTAAGCTAATAAGCACCACAGGAGCGCGCCCATACGCACGGCCGGAATCAGATAGGCATGCTGTGGTTACCGTGCACTGCAAGAAAAGCTGCTGTGCCGATCAACGAAGACAGGAACGTGCCCAAACAGCGGATCGATTTTGGTTAGCCGCGAAGGGATGGAAGCAAATAGCTTAGCCTAACACGATGAGCTTATTCCACGAACCAGATCGTGGCTTGCCAAGATATATAGTGGTTTTCGATATGGCTGCAGGTACTGAGCGGAAATGGTGCCGGCGCACTGCCGGAAGTAGGGCGCTGCTATCGACCAACGTTATTCTCTGCGAGCGGCTGTCTCAAAAGCAATATCTTATAGAAAACAAAATGCGAAAATAATGGTGCAGACAACGCTTTTTTGTATCAGTAATCTCGAGTAAAATGTTGATTTTTCTCTTTTTAGGTTTTTTTATTACACCACGCTGTAAAGAAGGAGAAAACACAGTTTTCTATTGTTTTTTCATTTGCGCGTACTTAATATACCCAGAAAAGGAAATAAGTAGTCGTTAATTTTTAGTATATTTTCATTCAATAAAGCTTTGTTTTCGGCCTGGAGTAGTTGGGAGCATATAACTAATGGGCTTCAGGTCATCTGTTAATTTAATCCTACTTGTACGCCTCTGATTACGTTCATTTTGCCTGTGTTAAGAATATATGTTAACTTGATATTACTTTCAATTATCATGAGCTGCAGGTACAGTACTACTACACATTTCATTAAGCAGCTGGCGGAGTGTAAGCTAAGCATTGTGCCACCAAGGCTGCTCAAACTACAAATATTCGCGGCCACAGTTATAGACACAAAACACCATGAGCTTTCCGCATGTTTTACTGAAACGTAGTCTGTGGTTTTCAATTGTTTGAAGGCACGTTGAGTCGAAGAAGGTGTGATTTCTAGATTCTCACCGGAACAAGCGATTTCCACTAAGTTGCAGAGGATGACATTTTCTGAATACCCAAAAAAACGGCCGAGTTTCTGTGTAAACATTGTTAAATATATTTCCCTCGTTTCGTGCTGTCCAATAGCTCTATGGACTGCATTACGTCATCTCACATGTGCTGAAACAAGGACCTAAAACTAACTCAAACACCTCATACCTGCCTACAGAAGCAGGCTTCCAGGATGATGCATGCAAGTGAACACCTGGTGCGGATTGGGGACAAATTAAGAAAATGCAATTTCTTTAGACAAATAAAAGCTTATGATTTGTGGGATTGATTATATTAGTTGTGTAGTAATGGTTGTACACACAACCCGAAGCAAACGTAAGCTGACCTTGCCATCAATTCCCCGTATCAGAAATAAAGTAACCATGACAATGGCGCAAAACTCAGTCATTTCGTGATAATCGTTTACACTGACTTCAAGGTATCATAAGGTATCACGAAGTAGTTAATACTAACGGTAAAAGATTTCTGGCTCTTATTTAGCTAAATAATATATACTCAGGCTTTCTCTAGTGTTATGTAATTCGATCTATCCAATTTTCTTCAGATATAACATATATCTTCTATTATATCCACTTCCACCTTTGTAATGCCTTTGACCGGAAGGGTAAAATACATGAAATCTGATGTAATAGACGCATATCAGGGACCCGTTAGATAGGCTATGGCTGCTTGGTTGTTTAGGTTTAATGTCCAAATGCGACTCAGGCTTTGAGAGACGCCATAGTGGAGGGCTCCGGAAGTTGCAACTAACAGCAGTTATTGAGCACTGGCATTGCACTGTGCACGGGCGCGTAACTTTGCGCCTCCGTCGAAAAGCGGCCGCCGCCACTTACAGTGTATACTTTATTTTTGCATTGAGCAGTCGAGCCCCCTAACCACTGATCCACCGCGGTGTGTCGTCAGAAAGGTTATATTTCCATAGAGACGTAAGAATATGGTCTTTAAAAATATGATGTGAATATACATATAGATAGATAGATAGAATGGCCACCCGAATCACTGTTCTAAGCATGCGTAGCTAAGGTATACTCTGACGATATTTGTACCAAACATTTTTAACTAGGTTTCGAGTTTCTTTCGCGGCACAAATAGTCAACGGCGAAAAAAAGGAAGTAGACCAGCTGCTGCATCATTGGAGAAACGGAATCGATAACTATTGGCCGCTCCCGAGGTGTCAAGGGGTTTCGCCGAGAAATGCTTGCAGGAAAGGATGACATGCGTGGACTGCAGAAAACAGTTCATTAGTATATTTGCAGTGGGAACAAATTGTGATATAATACAGTGACAAATAGTGATGCCTATCGTGCAACAACTCTGCCGAGTACGCCGAGCAAAGGTGTTATCTGCTGCCGAGTTCGACAGTCAAGTTTCTATTTCCTCGACGAGTAACGTATATAGACTGAATGCGTGTTTCATAAGTCAGTAAGCTGTCAACGAAATGTCCGTTTTTTTTCACCAGACAAAAAAAATGCGGCCCCCTCAATAATAAACGTTGTAACGTAGCGCTGTTTCTGCTTCGCTTGACTAAAGCAATGTTTACCACATTTCAGATCTATTTTATTATCACTTCTGCTGTGTGGCATCAAACGCTTTCACAAATAATTAGGGGCACGAGGCACGCGAGAAACACAGCCGGGTGTCGACCGTATCGGCCATGTATTTCGCGAAGTACATCTTTCGTACAGCCTCATCTTTCACGCCATTTCTTGTAATAAATAGCACGTCCCGCAATTCATGCTCAGAAATAAAAAGAAAGCAATGCTAGCGAGACAGGTGCGTTTCGAAGTCGTCTTTCACTTGCACGTGCAGATTCGCACAGCGCAGTTTCCGTGTAAGAGTCCATTCGTGCGCTAAGCCGATATGACAGCAAAGATAAGTATAGAGCAGATATAAATGGGTCGGCTGCTTACATGCGTGCATACTTTTGTGGGAGCACGGCCGCTCAATGGAAGCGCACTAGGTGCGGCCTGCTACGTCGCCCGAAACCGGCGGGAGGCGCCTACTTCCAGTCGCCACCACCGCGGCGCCACCGTTCGGGGACAGCCGCGCGCGGAGAGCTGCGCTTGGCTGCGCTTTGAGGGAGGCGTCGGCGTGGTAAAAGCCTTTTATTTTAAGGATATAAGAGCTCCGCTTCACACAATTTGGCAACACGAATTAGTATATACTGTCTTGTCTAGTGTGACCATGTCAGCACTTAGCGCTTGCTTCGCAATGATGTATACTGGAATGTACCCCGAAAAACTTATAGTGACGGTGGTTCAAGGCCACTCGATTGGAGAGCTCGCATTACCATGATGTTGCATTCGGATCCAGTTGTTTGTCACATGAAAATGTGACCCGGCTATTAACAATTCGAAGCTGTTAAGCTGCCATGATAGCCTAATGCATAACCACTTAATTAACTATGTCGCGAATTCCGTGTGTCATTTTCATACCATTTACTCATTCCTACATACAGCTTTTATGCACAAATTTATGTCAACCTCTTCTAAGCTGCCAGAGCTATCCAATAAAAAAGTGTCCTACTATGAGCAACCTCTGAAAATGCGACATATATCACCAACCTTTCTATCTCATTCTGACAAATCTTACGGTGGAAATAGGAAGATGTTTATTAGGTTAAATCTAGATAATAACCTGGGATCTTCGACTCAGTTGGAGACCTTAAACTTTGTAAGCAAGAACGCTATCCGTCATGGCTTCCCGCATTTTGCATAGAGCTGGTCTGCCTCAAGGTGCTACGTATAAGCACCGAAAGTTTTTATTAGTATTTTTATTGATTGGCTGCTCGCAAACCCATACAATTGTGCTGGTTTGTAATTTTCAATGGAAGAACGCGCCTCGAGTGTTCCTTTTGGGAAACTCTTAGCTGTGATCACAAGAATGTTCACGCGTCAGAGCGCAACTGCAGCCGAGATTCAGCGAGCAGCCGTGTACGCTTATTTAATGGGCACACACAAAAAAGGAAAAAAAATACCAATCGCAGACGGAAAACGTTTCTTAAAAAGAAGTTTATGCCATAGCCATAAACGTCGCTGCACTGTTGAGTTGACATTTCAAGCCCAGCTCGCTATCAGTGGGGCAGCAACTTAACGATATCTTGCATAGCGCCTTAGCATGGGCATGATCATTGTTTTTATAGATAAGCTGCAGGTACTGTGCACAGTGAGAAAACAATGATGAAATCAAAAGTTTACACAGCTTGCTACTTCGCCGGACCTCTTCAGACGTCATCATCCTGTTAATGAAGGTGCTCGTAAGCTGACAAAGCTTGATTACTTCCTTTGTGGGGTGCAGCCGCCCTGATTTTTAACAATATAGCGCGAGCATCGACCAAACTGCTGGTCAGCGCCTTATAACGGCTATAAGCGTACAACACGGCGAGAGTTCGTGCATGCGCAAGAATGTGGAACGTCGCTGTGTCTTTGTGATCCGAACAGCGTAGCAGAAGACGCTCTCTCTTCGCGCGCGTGCGCGAACTCTCGCCGTGTTGCACGCTTATCGCCGTTACAAGGCGCTGAGCAGCAGTTTGGTCGACGCTCGCGCTATATTGTTAAAAATCAAGGCGGCTGTTTTCATTAACCTGTAACTGGTCTAGTTGACTCATATTTCCTGCAACAGGCTCTTGCACGACTCACATGTCGCCTCAAAACCATTACCAAAAATCGCATAAATTAAGCAGCAACCCGGTAGTGATAAACAAAACTTGGGGCTCTTAAGCCTCCTTGAGGAGCTTCGTTAGAGTGTCCTCCCTTTGCTACCTGCTTATTCACCGTATCCCGTAATTGCTGCCTCTGTCGCATATCATTAGAATGCAGCCTTAAGCCACCGCATTATATTAAATAGCACCCTACACATAGCTATATAAAGCCCCTCTTTACCGAAGCCGTACGAACGTGTCCTATAGGAGTATAGTGTGCCTGACTTGGGATCTAAGGGTCCCGCTTTCAATAATTCCCATTTCACCCTTACATCTTATTGACTCTCTCTGGTTTGGCAGCTCCTGCCACATTGAACATGTCATGTGTTCTCATTGCGCCAAAACTGTCTGGCCATATTACCAACTAAAGTGCCTCTTACCAAAGAGGATTTTTCTCCTACTTTCCGACAGAGCGGACGCCGGATTTTCTGTGGAACGTGGCTTTTCATTTTATCGCATCGGCTCAAACAGTCAAGAGTATAAACAAATGTTGTATGCACAGGCTCCTTTACTTGCAGGGCCACTCAGACTAGCGCAGCAAAATTTAGAACAAATTGCATGCTTATATAAAAAGAAAACCTTCGTAGCTTTTTCTGATATGTCCTCGCAACATAAACCCGGGAGAAAAGCTTCTGGTTCTACCTCATCGTGTTCATCTGCTTCACAACACATTGTTAAGAATCCTAGTTCACTGGCCAGCTCCCTGGTAACAAAATAGGTTAAACAACGTGACGGGAACACAGGAAAAGAGGACGACACAACTAGCGCGGTTGTGCCGTCTTCTTCTCCTGTGTTCCCGTCACGTTGTTTGCACGGTTAACCTATAATTAATCACCAACAAGTCCAATCTGCTGTCTCTTGTAGCAAATTCAATGGCAGCTGATAGGGCATTATGCTTCAGCATCTGGACTTTTTAACCTCAGCGCCGCTTTCATTTCAGAGGAAGCGAGTGCATTTCCACTCCTCGCTGCTGTCTTTGCCTGAAGCGAGCTCAGCAGATAAAATTAGAGGGTCTCTTAGATGTCTCTTAAGCGGAGGACGGCGAAAGCCTACCCTTCTATCATTTGCCTCTCATCATTTGCCACAGTTCGTCATTTCAAGTCGTCGTTTGATATATTGGTCGTTTCCCAGTTATGGTGAGTCTGCCTGTCTACTCATTGTAGCCCTTATCACTCATAACTAAGCAGGTTACTCATTTAGAATCAGCAGTGGTCATTAAATGTCGTCGTTTCACATATTGGTCATTTCGTAGTCATTAACAGTAATGATGAGTCATGCCTAGCTATTATAGTCATTATCACGCATCGCTAAGCACTTTTACTCATTTCTAATCAAATGCGGTCATTACATGTCGTAGTTTGAACTGGTCATTACAAATTATTTTAGTCATTATTAACCATTATAAGTCATTAGCATTAGTCATTACCTCTATCGATGTCTATTTGTAACTTTTATTGATTACCTATCACCATGAATCATTTTCATTCTTAATCTCCCTCTTTGCACGTGACTGACACACCAGTGCACAGATGCGACGCACAAATTACAGGCACAGCTTTTGCGCACAAATTTTCGCTCCATGAGCCTAGAACGGCTTTCGCCTTAAAAAACAAACGCATCCCGTCTCAAGGTTAACGTGCTTGCACATGCGCACACAAAAAAGTTTGAGTTTACCCCGCAGACGCGAGGCGAACGCGCCCAGAAACCGCGCGCTCAGAGCCGGCGACCCCGGCGGCGACGTGTCCCCGAACGGTGGTGCCCTCAGCAGAAATAGCGGGCGCAACTGTAAACTCCCCAAGGACGCGCTTGCCCATTGACGGCGGCGCGACGCAGCAGGCCGCACCCAGTGCGCTTCCATCCAGCGGCCGTGGTGGGAGGCAGTGCAGAGGAATGTACGAGCGTCAGCGCTCCAGGCTGGTGGACAACGCATGACATGGTGCGATAATAAATAAGGTACGGAGTGTCCTTGTCGGTTAAGCAACAACATGCACTGCATGAATGAGATTTTTCTTGTGTGGTGCAAAACGGGAAGACAAAGGTAAATAGGAAAGCTGTTAATAGCAGTGCTCACCGTGGAAGATAAGTGTTTCGCTTATCGACAGCGATAAAAATGCGACAGAGTCCAGTCGATAATGTGAATAATATGCAGATCTGAGAAAATTACTTTCAAATTGCAAACGGTCTTCCCAATAAATAACTCTGTCTAGGCATATTTCATGGACGCGGTCGATAAACAAACTGAATATTGGGCTTTTATTTTATTGTAAAGCTTTGCAAGGCAGAAATGATTGATTGAAACACGTCTTTTACCAAACGCCCTCACGGCGCACGGTGCTCTAGACATCTGTACTGGCATCTGGCACTACCGCAGTCACTGCTGGCAAGGCGAATGATGGTTCGATTGGCGTGGACTGCCAATATGCTTGGCTCTTAGGCCAGCATTGGCAAACTCTCCGAGCTTAGCCCAGACAATAGAGACAGCCGCGATGTCGAGGGTTAGTTTAGAAGTATTCAGTTGATGTAGCTGGCCGAACGGATGGCAACTGGAAGTTCCTCGAGTGCTCTTCTACGAATATCAGATATTCAGAACGTTCCCATAAAATATGAGTAGTGACCGCTCGGCTTCGGCAGCGACGTCATATCGCCTCGTCAGGGTCGGTGTTGAATAACTTGTCTTAAAGAAGGGGTTAGTGCAGTGCTGAGTGCGAACGGGGGACTCACGTCTGCGTGATCCTCGATAGCTTCTCCGGCACAGATGGAATGGGACCTATTCTTTGGCGCGTTCCTTTTTTGCTTTGCGGATCTAGGTACGCAAAAGCTTCGCGGCGTCCCCTTTCTTGCGATGTATTTGAACGCTGAGGCATGACCGGACTCGAGCGGCGGCAGCGAATTTCTTACGGCCTGCCCACAGAAGGGTTTCTGCCTCCCGCCGCTGCGAAATCGGGGCGCTGTCACCCTGCCCATCGTAGAGGGCCTCTATGCAGCGCCACCTGTCCGTCCTCCGCGGTTAGAATGGCCACTCGCAATGACGCGGTTGATCTGAGAAAATGAAATCGTGGCCAGCCAAGCTTGTGGCCACAAGCCTGCACGTGCTTTATCTATTCACTCAAATGTAATATTCGCGTTCTTAACTCTCACCAACGAGACTTCGTAGGCTTGAGGAGCGCTCAGAATGGCTGACTGCAATTTTTGCCGCTGTACTGGAGGTCATAGATCATGGAAGCTCCGGCCGTGAGTCATCTTTACAGACTCTGACTTTGGTTGTGTATTAGAATCTTATAGAAGACCAGAAACCGGGTAAAAACGTTTACGTAAAGTGCAGCTAAATTTTTCGGAACATGGTTTTCTATTACTCGGGAACTGGAGAAAGGAAACGAAGGGAGTCTTTTCATAACGGAACTTGCAGAATGGGGAACAACAGTAAACTATGGCGCAGGATACATATTCGACAAAAGGAGGGTTGGGGCGCGAAGCAGCGTTTATTCTAGCTGCAGAAGCATCACTAGGCATGTGCACATCGTTCTGGAATGCGTAAATAACAGCATAGGAGATAAAGTTAAATGCCCGGCAGAAAACGTACGTCTGAGCCGAAGGAAATCAAGAAAGTATATTGCGGCCGAGAATGCTGACCGCTGTCACGAAGTCATCTTCTTGGTTACTAACTAGCCACAGCATTTAGCAATTTTAGGTACCGGGTAAAGCACGGGTAAAGAAATGTGTCGGTAGGCTTTCCGGCCTCTCGTGTGTGAGGACGGTCATGAATGCCTGTTCAATGTCTGTTCCCCGAAGCGTTGCACATGCCTCAGGAGAGGAACACAGGCAATGGTGAACGCACCGGTTGAAGTGCACAAAATTTCGATCAGTGTAGATTTTTTTCAACTACCGTTAACAAAACGTACAACGAATCAGTGACCAGCCTGACTTGGCGACATACACGTGAAGTCGCCTGAAAATGTGGCACATGTGCGGAAGCAGACAATAACTGTCAGAAGCGAAAAAAATACATGTGGGTGCGCCTTAGCTCGGATAATCCGGTTATACACCCGAAAGCTTTGTTACATTTGGTTATGTTGTGTCAGGCGCTATTGCGAGAAAACAGGGCGAGAAAAAAGAGCATGCGTATGAGCTACCTTGCAGTGTCCTTAGAGAGTCCAATGTTTCTACTTTTTTTAACTAGTTCTGGGGCAAGATAGCAAGATTTTACTGGCTAAACAATTCTGTGCTTCCCTTAGCAGTTTGAGTAGGCTCGAGGCCTTTAAGTTCATCTTTGCCACGACTCCAAATAGCGGCAACACATCGTCGAAATGATAATTTTGAGTGAACCGGCTGCATACTGATTGCTCAAATTTTAGCTGCACGAAAAGCGATTTCGTAAGTTGCTAAACTTTAGGTACAGTATGTAGTATAATGCCAAGGCTGTAACTGTTTTCATTATTCTTTATAGGCTGTGCGTCAATGAGACAAAGAGCTAGACTAAGTTCCATTCACGAAGCCTCTTTCACTTGACACAGCTCGACACTGCAGTCATTATACCTAACATACATTCACTCTATTTCAAATCTCTGCGAAAAAAGCACACACCCGCTGAAGTTTTGGAGTCTAGAACTAGCTGTGCCTGTTCAATGCTGCACGGATGGAGCACTTGTTTCAAATATGGGGGTGTTCGAGGAACGTCGAGCAAATCACTCGTGTGGCTTATTTTTTTACATGGCCACCAGCAATGTGATCTACACGGGAATATTATGCAGAAGCTTCAGGCGCGGCAGAACAAAAGGTGGGCTATGCTCGAAAGATGAGCACCGACTGTACGCGCATCGCCGTTAGTCTTGTTGCCAAAGTCAACAATGCGCGCTTCGGTGATGTGGGTCGGTAAACAGCGGGGTCCCGTTTCGTCCATCCCTTCCCGTACTGCTGTCACTTGTGGGCGGCGATGGCTGCCCTCGTGTGTCCTGCCTTTTTTTTTTTTTTTGGGGGGGGGGGGGGGGCTGGCTTTGTTGGTCGCTTCCTCTGTCCTTTATCTTCATGTGAAGCGGAAGAAACGGTTAGTGTTCCCATCTCGTCACACAATGTTTTGTTCGCCAGCCACAACCCTTGTTCGGCTTTAGCAAACGCTTCCAACGCTTGTATCGTCTCTGCAAGTTTTTACGCGTCAAAGTCGTAAGGGAGGGGATGATGGGCATCGATATCATTCAGGGATCGTGTTGCGGTAGTTGGGACATTGCAACACAGTATGTTTCTGTACCCGACAATATTAAAAAGCTCTTCCGAGAAGGGGTGAGATTAGATTACACAAATGGGGCTTTTCTTGTAGGGGACAGTACTTGAAAGTAATTCACTCGAGTTATGCCAGGCTGCATTCGTGACGTAAGTTTACGAGATGCCAGTTCACCGGTTCATTGAAAAGCCTGTAATCACAAGGGAGAATAGTATGCGTCATCCACTCGAATAAACATTGGACGCGCTGGAATGCAGTGAAAATTTGGTTCCGCGATACAGCTCGCCAGTTACATTTCTTTTTTCCCACTGTGCACACTTTACCGGATAGCTTATTGATTGTACGTAAGCTATGGGCGCACTGCACAACGTTTTTTCATGCTATTATGCCCAAAGGAATATTTTATTTTATGATTAGCGCTTGGGTTTATGCGTTTTTGTACTGTGGCATGCGCTTACATCGACACCAAACGAAGAATGTAATATTTTAAGAATTCCATACATGTCTGCACCTCGAGAAGTTGTATTGAAAAGCATCATTTCGTGACGTAGCAATACACTAATTTAAAATAAATGTTTCTAGCCTAAAGCACACGTAATGCGTTAATCTTCGAGATAAGATATTTTTTTTAAAACGTCTGATGCATATCATCGGAATACTGTTCGGGATGTTTCTTCCAATCCACCATCCACGCCAGTTTAATTGCAGAGCACGTCGTTTAAATGATCGCTACGCCTGTAAAGTGCCGGAGCTGCACTTCTATTCAGGCGACTACAAGTATGTAGGCTGACATCAGAAACCATTTTTTCTGCAATCGAATGGCTCCCGGCAGCACTTGTACACGACGTAGAAATGATTCTCTGTATACAGAAAGTTCTCCTTAAAAGTCCACTTATTTCGCTATTAGCGGCTACTACGTATATTTACTGCGCAGGCTGAGGTTTTGCGCAAACAAATTGAACGGCTCTGGTGTCAGTCTATGGGCTGAACGTTATTCTGCATGCTGTGAATTGCTCCCAACGCCGACGTCAAGCCTAAAACTCCAGATTTTATTTACACGTTACCACTTACGCTTTCTCTTTAAAATGTATTCAATTTTCATTGCTACTTACTAATTATGATGTGAATAGTAGCTCTAATTATTTTGAGCACTGTGTCATCATTGGTCAGAGAAAACAACATGAGAGCTTAAAAGGCACTGTCCGGTGGAAAATCTTTCGTCGGTATTGTCGGCATCAGCAAAAAATCACGAGCATGCTCGGAATTGTTTGATAGCAACTCTAAACAAAAAAAAAAATCAAGTAGCGTACTCACATTCAAAGCAATCGCGCCAGTCCATTTCCTTCTTCCATGTTGACGCCGGCGTTGCCACGGCGCGGTGCAACCGCTCTACGACACTGAATCGATTTAGCACTACATCAGGTACTTCACAAGGTATTTCGAAGTTCACAGGTCCCACATCAATTCTGCGGCTCATTCAAATAAGCCGGCACAAAAAAAAAAGCGCACAACGAAAGGAAACAGCGTTCACAAGCACACAGCACAACCACAAAGACAGCATAGTGCCGCCGCGACTCTCCGCCACTGACGACTTCGGATTGGGTTGGATTGATCTATCGGTGGCTTTCCTGGCTTTTCTATCACCGCTTTATGGACGGATTTTCGGTTTCATGGGCTAGTTTGGGCGAAATGTATTTTTTTTTTTTTTGCGAAGGCAGCGTACATTCTATCGCCACGGCTATAATTAGGCACTAAGCTGGCTGGCTCGGCAAGAGTAGTTTTTGCAGGCATCTTCCTTCGTCGTGAAGCTGTGGTCTGGTTATATACTCTCTTTGGAAGGAGCGATTCAGCGGATCACTGTGTACGAAAAAATTACACGCATGGAGACAAACAATGGAACCGGTAGGTGCCGCCCACATACGACGTTATTCGAAACAAGAACAGCACGCACAATTTTAATCTTGATACCCTTTTTTTTCATGTAAAAACGCATGACATACATGAGTACCGCCATCAGGGGCCGTTTTGCGATTGAATCGGAGCGCTAAACAATTTATTTAGTGAACTTTTTTTCTTCTCTGGATTAAAAATCGTTACAGCTGAAGTGAAGTTGTCAAAGAACAAAATGTGCAGTGTGTGTTGAAAGGGGTGGGGGGGGGGGGGGGTAATCAAAGCGGAAACGGCATCATTTCGATGTACATGAAATAGCCGTGCAAAGCAAGGATTCGGACAGTGAAAAAAAGCAGGGTTTTGTACAAATTAGTTCGCAGCCCTTAAGAGGTCAAATGTTCAAAGCACACAGTATTCCATTTCTATACGCTGTAAACGTTTCTTTCATCTTAGCATACTTTAATGGCGATGTCAAGACGCAAACATTTCTGCGTGTATAATGTTATCTAGTGTTATCATTGTGTCTATTTCGTTTTGTTATCCTATTATTTTATGTTAATACAATGGTTAGCATTACTAGGATTCAATACTAAAATACGTCCTTTTTTCATAATCTTATTGTTATTTGGAAATTACTGTTTAACAGAGAACCCCTAATTTCGCTGAAATACTAGTTTCCTGAAGTTATATAGAAAAACGAGCGTGCCTGTAGATGAGCACAGTGAGCTTAGTGAATTCATTAGCGTACTTTATCGGGCACTAATAACGTATGTCTCATATGTTGTTCACCACATGGTATTTCTTTTCCAGACTGAAGGCTGATGTGTTTGCAAAGGTTAGAAAAAGTACACTTACTGTCGTGCGCTTCCTTTGCTTTCGTAGCAAGAAAACATTTCACATATGTACTCCATTTATGACGACACACTGTTGCAACTTATTCTCTAAGCCCCTCTCGTCGTGACATTGTGCCACGTCTTGTGACCCACAAGTCTTTCCCAACCTGCTTTAAAGAAACGTTTGCAGTAAAGCATACAATAAAACAACGTTTCATTCGTGTACACTTGGTAGCTGTTTTCGTCGAGTTCGTGAAGTGGTCCGATGGTGACGCGTAGACAATGCTTCTGGAGGCGAAGCAATGGCTTATGAACCACGCGAAAAGTGTGACGTTGTGTGAGAGTGAAAGCAAGGATCGGACGGAGACACAAACGTGTATGTAAGAACGAAAAGAAAAATGTGCCTAGCGCCAATGCATACAGAGGCAGCTTGAGGGGGACTCGGGCTACATCAGCCGAGCAGACCCGTGAGCGGGGAGTGAAGAAGCTTTTAGGGGGCGCCGGAGCTCCAACGCCGCGCCGCCGTCTTCATCTCGTCGATAGATGAGAGGCTTTCAAAGATCGCCTGTCTACGACGTCAGAAGGCAAGTACCACCCATTTCACGCTAAAAGCAGCCCCACACCCACACCGTGCTTCCTTTTCCACCCCATTGCTTCCACCGGCTGCCTTATGCGCCATTGCCGAGTGTCACTCTGAGTTGCGACGCGCTTCAAAACAGCAGCTGCACGCCGGCGCGTCTTTATCTCCACGCAAGACATCATATTATGTTAGCACATTCTGTCCTTAAATATTGATTGCACATCACGCGATCAGCCGTAGAAGAAAGTAGAGTCTTTGTCCTGCGAGTTCGAAACGTCGCGATTCATAGAGAAAAGATACTTCAAAACTGATCGACATAAGCTGCTGAGTGGTAGTTTCATCGCTTGGTCGAGCGATGCTTCATGCCAGCGATTTGTTTGTTTTTTTTTTTGAGGGTAATTACTAGGGCTACTTCTCACATCATTCGATATCACATACTGGTGAAACAAAACATGGCAAGCGTACAGTGTTTTTAGACTTTGTTGCAAAATTCATTTGCTTCTTTGGACCCCGAGCGTCTGCTCCCCTTTGACTTTATACATCTCCTGCCCTTATTACTTCGTGAAAGCTTCAAGTAGCTACTTTGTTGCAAAGACAATGCTGGTACTCCACAGAATGAACATAGGCCCACTACTAGCAACGACAACTTCAGTGTACTGGTTATATAAAGCACATGGACAGAAACTTTGTTTGAAGGGATGTAGCACCATAACGTACAGCACAAAGAAAGCTCGCCAGGACTGGAGCAACTTCAAACTGTGCGCTGTTGAAGGGAGTGAATATAAGGCATACGAATCGAGAGGGAGAAGAGGTACCCAACTTGTACGGGATGGGTAGGTAAGCTGATGATAACACATAATCTTGGCACGCACGTGTTTCACCGCGTTTTATATAAAAAAGCTCCTTATCAGCTCACGGCCTATCTTATATCCCAACTCCTGTTTAAAATTTTGGTATACTTCGGCCTCGCTTCGCTCGAGTTCTTATCTTTTTCACCGCATGCTTTATAATAGTGCGGTAAGTTGCATCCTGTCCCAAACTTCCGATCACGTTGATGCTCTGCTAGGCGATCATTAATTTTATGGTTCGTTCAAAAGAGGGGCATTTGTATGCTGGGTCATCTATGACTCTTGTGCTTTGAAATATTTTCCTAGCTCAGTCAAACAGATCCTTGATGGCAGCCTTAGACGACGCTAAAGTGCTGATTAACTTTATATATTTTGACGATTTTTAATTTTTTCAAGGAAACAGGGAGCCTCGCTCATACCACAAACAACAGAAGTTTAATCTTGATGTTATCTCTATTTGGACTAAATGGAAATTGTTTGAATTATTCCCATCAATTCGCTAAAAGCAATAGGTTGGTCTTTTTAGATATTGACTTAACCCTCAGTAATGAGCTTTTGCTGGAGGTATTGGCCTCGCGCTGAAGGACAATTGTTGCCTTAACAGTCTGCCTATTCAAAAATTGTTAAGCGTGTGATCGCTCACTTTTGCCTGGATACTTCATGCTGCCGTAAAGTTGACGAAAGTTTTCAGGCACAGGTTAAGAAGTTGGAGCAGCTTAGCATAGCATCCAACTTGACTGAAGCGCAATCGCCGAAGCCTTAGTGAAAAAGTTGAAAAAAGAAAGGAATAAAATATCAAAAGAGAAAACCAGGCCCTTCGTGATACCACTATAAGGTAATGCATACCTTGAAGCATGTTACAAAAACACCTGTGGTGTTTTGCGGCCACTAAAAACTTGGCTCCCTGCTTTGTAAAACTGACCCCCACAAGACCAAGACAATGAGTAAAAAACAAAAGTCATGCAGTTTCGTTTGTGAAGTGTGCTGTCGGCGTCACATATCAGATACCCCGCGGACACGCGGGAAAATGTAAATCTACCAGACTCTCCGATGCAATAATGATCGCTTAGCACAGAATAAGCGCGATTTGAAGAATGGTCAAGATTCGATTTTCTGCACCGTTGTAAGACGTGTGGTGAAAAAGAGAGGAACTTGTGCGAAGCGAGGCTGAAGGATACAAAAGTCTTTATTAACAGGATTGGGGATAAGATAGCGCGTGAACTGCTTGAGGTGTGTCACATCAACGAAAAAAGATAGCGATTGTGTCAGCACACTATCTCTTGCAATGTATAATGAAATTTAGTTTTTAGATGAAACGCAGTCAGACAGGCGCGTGCCTTAATTCTGTGCTATTTCAGTAGCGCAGGCTGATGAAGAAGGTGGCCCGATGGTTGCAGGCCACCTGTGTTTGTTCAGGGAGGCCCTGTAGACGTGGCTGGTTTGCAAAATTTTAAGGGGTTTGCGAAAATTCCATTGTTTTTAACAAAGTCTTAATCAATCATAGCGACTGCCATGCGAGATCTTGCCTCCAGACAAGCAGCTTCCGAATAAAGGCTGTCCAGGGAGCCTGTTCTAAGAGAATCTCTCATCCATTTCTCAATTCACATGGCCGACGCATAACGGCGACATTGAATGGAAGCATCAAGCCACCTATCCCCGAAGATACAAGTTAGTGTCGCCATTCTTATAATATCCAGAGTGGGTGTCCACAAGCAGCGAACGAACACTAGTTGCAAGAAGCAGTCTGGTCGGTAGTGACCGAAAGGTGCCGTCTCATCTCAGGAGTTATTGAATGCCTCCGCGGCTTTGCTACTGAACAGTGATCAACGACAGAGCAACACGTGAGTATAAAATGGCAAAATGGTGTCGCTCATAACCTTAGCAACGGCTCAATAACAGGTCAGTGATTGCGGGAGAAATTATATTGCTGACTAGCGTAAGGGTTTTTGAAATCAGGATAACAGCCTCTGCGGCGGCCTCTACGATACAAAACAAGAGAAGCAACGCAAGGCTATGCTAAAGACAGGTCGCATGGTTTCACTCCCACAACAGCTTGGTGTCCCATTAGAACCATGCGGGCGTACTCCACGTCAAGTCCGCCTGTCAGTGCTGCCTTGCGACCCTTGTTACTCGTTGGCTAGCGCGCACCTTAAATGCTCTTGCGGGTTGTGGGAGACAATGTCGCAGCTGCTGCGGCCATATAACACCACTGCCCGAGGAGCCGAGAAAGAGCGCTCGCTTATGACACATACACACTGCAACGGGATGATGCACGGAGCGTTAGATGCTAAGGGTGGGTAGGACGCACCTTTGCCGAGCTCTGCCGAGAGAGCGGGGAGCTGGCCCCTATTCAATGGCGCAGCCTGTCAACAACGCCTGCTTGCCTTTCTCTCGCTCAGCTTTACTCGACCAGTGGAAAGTGCGTAATGGCGGCACGCATCACGCCGCCGCTAGCCTAGGATCGTAAGCCGGCCATGGAACAACGCGGAATGCAATTTCTAGCCCCAATCCTAATTGCTCATTCTGGCCATCTGCCTGATACGCCGGCTAATGAGACTACGATGCGTTAGAAATTCGCGAGGAAAACTAGTGGCACGCGCTGTGCCCCCGGCCAGCTTTCCCTCTGATTTTCATTCTATACGTTTACATAGCTGGCAAAAAATACTTCAGATCCCACCGCTACTTCTCGGCAAACTCCAAGAACTACGGCTCTGATTTGAGGGTAATGTTACTTGTGAGATGTATCTAGCAGACCCAAAAAGCACCTGGAGCTTTAAAAAAAATGTGAGGTTCGTAGGAATTACCACTCTAGCACCCCTTATACCAAAGAAGGTACTATTCATAACGAAAGCGCGGAATGTACTTTCTGAAATGTCTGAACAGAACGTCTGACACTGTTTGCTCTTACGAAATTCCTTAATTCTTAATTTGCCACAAATGCCCCCAATTATCGTGGAAGCTCGTCAAAAAATGAAGATGGGCAAGCTGTTTTTGGTTAGCGCTATCGGTTTTGATATTGGGCATGTTGACCAAGCATTTCTTCAACTCTTTTGATGGGGCAAAATTACAATCTCATTAAAGAAAGTGATAAACTTGAAACGTACGTGTTAGGAAAGGAGACACATTCTCTCCATTAATATTCTCCGCCTCCTTATTCACACACTTGGAATGGGAGCAGTTACGGATAAAAGGTTGATAGAGAATATACCTTTGTGATCTGCGATTCCCTGATAAAATTGCCTTCCTGAGTAGCTCAGGGGATGAATTTTTCGCATAGAATGATTAAACACCTAGACAGAAAAGCACAAAGATAGTCCTAAACATTTTATGCAGAAGTCTAAGGTAAAGGAACAACAGTTTACAATAGGTAGCGAATCACTTGAAGTGGTAGGGGAATATGCCTTCTTGGGACAGGTAGTAACCACAGGTGCCGACTGCGAAACATAAACAATTAGGGGCATAAGGTTGGGATGGAACGCATTTGTCAAGTAGTCGCAGATCATGACTAGCAGTTTACCTGCATCGCTCAAGAGGAAAGTATATAACAGTTGCACCTTACTTGTACTCACCTATGGGGCTGAAAGGCGGACGCTAACGAACATAGTTCTGCTTAAGTGGAGGACACAGAAGATAGCTATGGAGCGGAAAATTATAAGTGTAAGGTTAAGAGATAGAAAGCATGCAGAGTGGATCCAAAAATACCCCCAGGTAACGACGTTCTAGTAAAAATGAGGGAGAAATGGGCATGAACAGATCATATTTTGCGAATAGAGAATAACTGATAGTCGATAGGGATAACGAATTGGTTTCTAAAGGAAGGAAAGCGAAGCAGGGAGTAGCAGAAAATTATGTGGGCGGATTAAGGTCAAGAAAGCGGCAGGGGCCAAGTGGATGCAGTCAGCACAGGACCGGGTTAATTGGAAATAATATGGCAGAGGTCTTAGACCAGCAGTGGATATACTGTCTAACTGATGAAGATGATGTTTACAAGGTATATCGGGACGAAAAGCGGCGTCAGCGACATAATATTGCGGATCGTAATGACGTCACCATAGCGGAAGCGACACTATATGCTCTGATGTATCTGCCCTACGGTCGCGTGACCACCACGAACATGAAAGAATCAGTGACACAAAACCTGACATCAACAGGATCAACAGCCTATAATGCTATCGATGCGAACATGCAGCAAAACTAGATGTTGCTTGAATTTGTTGTGCATTCTGTGCCCAGCGGCCTGTTTCTGACACTACCGGAGCTGCACAAGAGTGAATTCCAAGGCAGGGTGCTCGGCTCTCGCACGCGAAGTGTTACACGATATAATGACGCATGTGAGTATTGACTGCGTCGAATCTCTATCCTTAAATAGCACAGTTGTACGCGGTCTAAAATGCGTGCCTCAAGGACAGAATTCAGCAGTGTTCCGTACATGATTGACACGCTATTTATAGAAAAGCATCGGCTGCTGTTCGACGTATTTTTAAGTTTTCGATGTATATTAACACACATTAAAGACGGAGATGAAAGATGGAAGATGTCATCACATCAGAACGCAGTGCTGCACAAGCCCGTCGCTTTTGAGTCTGAAGTTGTCATAACTTGACAAAACAGAGTTAGTCATGGCGAGAATATTATCGAGGAACTATGTTTACTTCAAAGAAAAAGCCAGTCTTATGATTCAATGTTTATCCGACAGGTGCGAAATAAAAAAAAAAGAAAAGAAATTCGTCATACTGGTTGTTTTTCCGGTGCAAAATCCGAAATCCATATAGGTTTAATTCCACGATGCCAAAAGAGCAGGATGCACACTGCATCGGAACCAATAACGCCCGCTTGACAGCAAAACGTGGAATGGGCGGTCTCCATTCCGGCGCTTTTTCTCACTAGAACACCTCGATACGAACTATCATCCATGACAGATGCGCAGCTGCTTCGTCGAACAGCGCAGAACACGCGTGCCCCAGTACATGCTCGACAGATTGCCGTCACAGATGTCAGCGCATATTGGCAACAAACTCGCATTTCAGTCTATACACGGGCGAGTAGGCGAAACACGTCCGCCTCCGATATAACACAATCATCGCCACTATTTCAAGACTAGCTGGCGAAACCATGCGGCAAAGTTGAAGCCGCCAGACAGTTCGAGTGCGTCGCACCGAAGGTATAGACAGGATATTCTACTTTCAATGTCAGTGTTCATTTTCCTTACCGCGAAAAGTGGAAAACTACTCCCTTTAATTAATATACAATAGTTTGCCTCGTCATAGTTGCAGGCTTCGCAGAGGCATATCCATGAAACATAGATGAAGATAGTAAATGCGCTGCAGAAATGCTTCATGCGCAGGAGTTGAGTTGACTTGAGTTGTTGTGTGCTACATGTGAATTTAGCCTTGCTTATTCTGCCCGCAATCGCTCCACCATAGCGTCACTTTAATAAAAGGACCTCATATCTGTGACATCTTCCCCACTCTGCTTACAGTCACTTATAACAGTACATATTTCACTACAGCAGTCAAGGAGTCGGCGAAACACATGTTGCAACTCCATCGGCGATTCACGTTTTGGCATAGATTGAGAGAAGGAGCTTGCGACGTTTTTCAGAGATGGCGTCTAACGCGATATTTGCCTTCTTAGAGATCACCGATGCAACATGTCGCAAGTGGAACGTCAATTTCTGTTTTCCTATGCGGCTTGTCGACTCGCGACAGCCGGCGTTACACTTAGCTTGCCGCCCCTGTTATTGATATAGAGTCTCAAAAAGCCCCGAGAACGTGCAATGACAGTCCGCGGAAGTTTCTTTTTTCCGACAGCTTAACTTTATTTTATGGGATTGCGCGTGTGACAAGCATAAAAAACAACCGACCAAAATCCAAAGTAAACACTGCATTGAACAAGCTGCACAAGGTAGGAACAATTTTCTAGCTTGAAAGACTGCAAACTATCAAGTAAAGCGTGCGCCAGTGGAAAGGGACTTTTCAGACTCTTTAGGTTGGATCTGTCTATGAGCAGCAAAACTTATCCGATAGGTAATAATCGGGAAGGCCCAACATTAGCGATACGGAGGTGTTCACTTTTTGCAAAGTGCACCTTAGCCTTAAAACGCACCCACATTCATGAAGGTGACATTGTCACATGTTGGTGACACTGCCGTATTCAACAAACTAGAATACTGACTTGGCACTGAAATCAACATTTAACTGAGCTGATTTGTCCCCGCAAAATAACTAAGCAATTCGGTGGCAGTGCATGGGAGCAGAAATCATGCTCGGCGGTCGTAGAATTACATTTGCTCGATGCTTGCAGCATGCTCGATATCAAGGCTAAAGGACACATTAAGATGAACCCGCATAGAGAACCGGAAGCATCAATTGATCAAATTAGATGTTGTCACACCTTGCTGCATTTGTTCGAGAAAAACCTAGCTGTTTCGTGCGCTAAAAAGAAAGTGATAAACTAACGCTTAAACCACATTCAGCATGAGCAAGCAAAGAACGCAAAATATTCGCGGCGTCATCTAGAACAATCCACGCGAGACAAGCAAAATGATAAGGCTGCATAGTAGCTGATGATGGTAGCAACAAAACTCACGATATTACCTATAATATACTGAAACTAATGTCTGCAGTGTGATGCTAGATTTAGCCACTCTATATTCTAAGAATTCATTTGCCCTACTTCCCCAAAAACAATACATCGTGTGTACACCCGTGCGCAAAGAGTAGAGACCACGCGAACCGAAGCAATTCTTATTTGTTTGTATAAAAAGATAGACCTGACCAATTCGCTTCGGCAATATGGCTACCATATTATAGAGGCTACTCTATGCATAGCGTAAATCAACGTTTAACCGTCAGAAAACTCTGGAGTGCAGTTTGGTCAAAGCGCGTGGCCTCTCCACTTATTCACAAGGATGTATCTACTTTATGTCTGTGATCCGAGCCATGCAAAGCGAATCTCTCGCATTTACCTGCACTCAGACCACTCTGTTGACCGCACACCTGGCGCATAACCTTTCCCGTTACACTATTCACTCGACACATGTTATTGCATGACTACTGAAAAAGGAGAGAGAGAGGGGAAAAGGTATTTAATGAAAGAAAACGCGAAGGAGGTCGACCGTGGGGAAAGAGACCTTGGCCTACTTCTTCGTAATGAGGTAAGTAAAGCTAAGTAAAGGAGAGTTAGGGGGCGAATGGAGGGTAACGACGTCAGAGTACACTGAAATGTTTTGCGGTGGTTCAATTTCTTGAGGAGAACTCACACATACTTGGCTGCACTTCCATACACACTGTATAGCTATACACATCGACACAATAGGAGAGAAGAGTTCCGCCATTTTGATGCAGGCACAACCACATAAACACGCGCAGCACAGACTGCACCAGAAAACACTTGTCAAAGCTCCAGTTGGCATTTGACACACACCTGCACCGTTAAAGAGTATCTCTGATTTTTTGTATGCAGGCACAAACTCGTAACATGCCAACCACTGCACCTGAGCAAATTGAAAATAAACATCCATATTTTCCAGCAGAAACGCGTATGCACGTAGGGTTTGTACAGCGCAGCACATGCAATTGTCACAGGCGGGAATCTAGACTACTTCCTTCTAAAAACTTCCCAAAGCGACTCAGTCTACGAGAGGCGCCGTAGTGGAGGGTTCCAGAAATTTCGACCACCGCGGGTTGTTTAATATGCATTGACATCGCACAGCGCACAAGAGCCTTTCTTTTGGCCTCCTTCGAAAAGCTGCTGTCAGGAGCGGGATTCGATCGCAGATCTATTTGTTCAGTAGTCGAGCGCCCTAACCACTGAGCCACCGCGGCCAGGCAGTATGATAAATAGTCTTCCGGAGTATAAAAGGTTCACGTAGTGCGGTTTGGGTTCAACTCTGATTTGTTAAGGTTGCATGTTGTGTACGCAACCCCAAGCTGCAACCAATGAAGAAGAGTTCCTTCATATCACATGATTTTAGGTGGCAGGTGAAACTTGAAACCTTCAGACGTGAGATGTGGTCCTGCTGATGCGTCACATCCTTCCACATGGCACCCTGCATTGAATGAACCAGTAAAGTTGCAGCGTCGCTCCTTGAACAAAGACTTGCGTGGCAGGTCATTAGCTTTTGCATCAACGATTTCATTCTCTGTGCTATCAGAATGGCTGGGTGTCCAAAAAAAATGAATGGTGAGGCTACGCTCAAACGCATCAGCTAGCATAGGCACAATTTGCCCGGTCAGCTGCTCGTATGTACTTGGCTTCATGTGAGGTTTTATAATCTGCAATGCAGGTTTTGACTAGAATAACATTGTCTACTTATTTGCTGTCCGCTGCCCAGTATAGCGGATAGCCTCTCGTACGCCTCCTAATTCTGCTGCCATGGAGGATTGTTTATTAATGAGCCTAAAAATAGGGTGCTGTAGCTGTTTTCAGACACTATAAACGGCACGGCTGGAGAGGCCGCCATCACTGAGCCATCATACTTTAATGAGCAACATGATAGCGCCAACTGTGTCACTCCAGATGCTGCTATGTGGGTCTTCTAGTATTCCTGAAATATTTTTTCGCACATTGAGTTTTGAAAGAGCCTTCAAAGGTGCCTTCATAATTTGGTGCGGCATTTCTCAGGTACCACACTGAGTACTGTCCCGATGGCTTTCGAATAGGCTATGTCTGAGCGCGTACTACCAATATTGGACAGGCGGTGGTGGTGATGCATCGTTATATCTCGAATGCGCCCGCAGTGGCCCCTGTAGGAAGTAAATGCGTGCTAAGCAGGTGCGGGCCTCATAAAACATGCCCCATGTCGAAGCGTTGCATCGTAAAGACCAAGAATGCTCTACAGGCGACAAAAAGATGCCGCTCAACAAGAAATTCACGCTGGCGTCTATATTTAGGCTGTAGCACGCCTGTATCCCACTAGATCAGATAAAGATTATTTGCCTGCAATAACCTGACATGACGCTGGGGCTACCTTAACGACTCAGCGTACCATGGTGCTGCAGCTATAAGTTTTTTTTAAGGTAACATACTTAACTTTGATATATATGCCAGCACCTATAGGCTTCATTAAAGTGGAAATAAACATTTGTGCGCTTTTGGTGTATATTAATGTTTGGTCTCTCATCATGCTTCGCACCATGTCTTCTGAAAGATTTTTGAGTGTACATGTCTCTTCAGCATACATATGCCTTGCTTTCAAAGTTTATATACATGTTTCTCAGCTTACCACATGTTCTTCATGTGGCGCAATCTACATGTCTAATCGAAATAATTACGCTAAATTGTTTTGTTTTAATAGCATCATCTCAGTATCTAAGCCCCAGGTTGACCGCTGTGCGTGAAACGTTGACGCACAGAGCGACTGCAAGACCGAGCCCTCAGTCTACCCATTACCTGAGCACGAAATTCAGTTATCCATTGTACGACTTGCGTCAAACTTAACCACCGCTATAACATAACCTGTAACAAGTGAGCAAGCACGAAGAAAACATTTTTCACATTTAACACCTTGGTGAGCTTCACGACTTCTCCCAATGTATGTTCTCAGTTAGTGCATGAGAACACGAAAAGTGGTGATTATTTATCCCAAATAATAAAAGTGGTGGATGGGAGAAGAAAAAGAGTAAATAAGTTCCACACAACATAGTAGAGAAATCCGCACAGATTGGACCAGGTTTGTGCCGAGTAGGAAGAACCATGCTACACATTTATGGCCCCTCTCGGTTCTTCGAGAGACTGTCCCTGCTCCGGCGAAGAAGCGCTCCCTACAAATGTCCGCGCCTTCCTGAGAATGGAACGCCCAACCATAAAGACTGCATCGCGAGCGTAGATACTGGGCGTCCGTTCCCTGCCAGAGAGCAGTTTCCTCAACAGCTCACGTATTCGGCCAAAACAAACAAACAAACAGACTACTCCGTTGGTTGCCTGATCTTAACGACTTTCTCGGCTACGATGCCGAAATAGCACAATATCTGCGAGGTGGGGGAAGAAAAGGTTTCGGCAAACGGCGTTGACGTGAGCTCGCACGCCACAGGCTTTGGGATTTTTCTGCATTGGTACTGCGTTCACAAACACCACTGTTGGTTGCGAAGCGACGCTGCTAAACTAAAAAGAATTTTGTTTGTCGATCTTGGAGTGCTCTTGCAGTTTTGTGCTTCGAGACCATTGTAAGCCAGTGTATTTGTATTTGCTAGAGTACTGAAATAGCGCTGTTAGCCTGTATACTCTATTTTTATACAGCCTTCTGGGAAGCTTGTTAAAAATGCCTCGTTTTGCAAGGCCTTAATTTCAATTTATTTGCCTTGCTTCAGGCCGGAAAGCTATTCGCAAATAAAGCACGGATGATTTTCTTTCTTAGGTTTACTTCTTAACGTGAGAAAAAGGCTCTGTAGCATATATTTTAAATATACTAACAATACTTCAACGTCGACAGAACTTAAAGCGTGACAAGAATTTAACATCATTCCTTAGCTTTGATTGTGAAGGCCCTTTCGCGTGAAAACTTGATGTCGTGGCTATATGATAAAAATGTTTTATGGGGCGAACAACATGCATTTATACCGTGTTTATAACGCATATAGGTCTTAGGTGTTGAAAATGTTACAATATACATGTTTAAAAAGGATTGGAGACATTTTGGCGGTGCCATTAAGGCTATGAAGCGATAGCCTTAAGATCCTGTCTACGACTAATTCCCCTGCGGATATTCCTTCGCATGCACCCATCATATCACTCGATTAATAATTAACCCCTTGTTCCATGCTTGCATTTTTTCAAATATACGAGTAGCATACAACTGTAATCTAATACTTTATGCGAAGGACTACACGGCGTACAAATTAAGCCCCATGTTAAAAAAAACCCTCACGAACGCGCATGCGAGGCCTAGGGTTGCGAGTTCGAATCGGGATCCGAAGGTCTCGGGTTCGATTGCTGTTTCTCCCTCCCAAGTGCCACCGGAGATGACTGCGGACTCAATGACATGGGGGTTGTGGCATCACACAGTCATCATTCAGTGCCCGCCAATCTCATCTGACAACTACTACTCGGTGGAGACGTATACTTCTGATATTTCGCTGAAGATATGGCAGAGTTGCTGCAAAATGGGGCTCCTAACTCTCTCTAGTTAGAGAAAGTGTTCTAAACAGTTATTTATACCATCTCTGTTCAGAGCGGCGTTTGAAGCGAAAGCTTCGCTACCCTAACAAGAGCCAAGGTCAGCGACGGCTCACGTTTGACCTTCAGTGAGCCAGAAGAAAACTGGGGCTATAAGCTAGGGCCAAGCACCACCCATTTGGTGTCGCACCCCCTCCGACCTTTCATTGAAATTGTGACTATAAGCAAATATCATACTGAAACTTGTGACACGAAAACAGTCTCCACCGGGAATCTGACTACTATATTCCTGCGATCCCCAGCGGAGCGCGCAAGCAACAACTCCACGCCGGGCTCGTCCAACGTGAGGATGATAGACTGACGAAACTAATAATGCAGATAGTGACAATAATATTCATGGTGGTAGCGATGACAGTGACAGTGAATTTAGTTGATAATGATGAGAGTAGAGGTAGCGATGATGATGATGATGATGATGATGATGATGATGACAGGCACTTTCAAGCTACAGAGCAGTAGCTTTTGGTTTGCGGTCCTCCCCTTTGAAGTGGAACATAAAGTTCATTCATCATGAGCAACAAGAAACGTAACTAAGCCTAACGAATCTTCTCCTTGATCTGGTTGGTTGGTTGGTTTGTGGGGTTTAACGTCCCAAAGCAACTCAGGCTATGAGAGACGCTCCTTGATCTGGGTTTAGCAGGACTAAACCACTGCGATGCTTTAGCGCTAGTTATTAGAGGGCGGCAACACAGGTCCTCTGTGTGACGTGTTCTTTGTGTCCGTGTCTTTTTTACCGCTAAAAATGATTACAGCAGTCCTCAGCGTGGACGTAGAGGCCCGCACAAAGGCGGGTGGGGGAAGGGGGGGGGGGGGGGGGGATGTGAAGGAATTGTTGTGGGTGAGGGAAGTATTAAGACGTTTCATATAGAAAGGGATGTAGGACCGCTGAGCAGGGCGGCGATAACGAGAAAGACTGCGTCATGACATCACTGCGTGGACGACTGAGTCCAATGTGGCCTCCAACGGATATCAAAGGGGCGATTGCTCGAGCGAGTAGCGAAAGGAATGCTTGTAATTTTCACGGCGTGCTCAGTGATTTTTTTTAAGGTGAAAGCCTTTATTGTCTCATCGTTGTCGTCAGCAAAAGTGTCACGCTTTTGCGGCGACTCTGATTGGTCGAGAGGGATGACGTCACTGAGGTCCCGACCAATCCCAGAGCACCACACAGTATGTGTGAATGCGTGCTTTATATGACCGTATGTCGATAAATGATTAATTACTAATTAATGACTAATAAATATTTACTACTTACCACTTACCAATTATTGACTAATTAAATAAATGTTTACTAGATGTTAGTTACTAATTATTTACTAATTAAATAATTGAGTACTGCGTGCTAATTATTGTCTAAAATTATTAGTTACTACTTAGTTACTATTAAACAATTAATTACCTACTAATTAATGCCACGCACCCGGTAAAATCAACCACACAACAGTAAACGTAGAACAACTGCCATGATAAAAGGAGCGTGATCTCGTCGCTGCCGGGCAGAATTCACTGAATAATTCACTCGCAGAATGTGAAAGAGTAGTCGCTCACTTTACTCGTAGCAGCATTCATCGCTACATGCGCAACAGTCGCGTAGCAGAATGCAGCACTATAGGCTTCCACCTTTCTTCCCTTTAGTCGCCAATGTGTCCTCAAATTTTTTATACTTCACGTGAACGCATATTGTTCGTGGGATTGCCTTTTCTACACTTAGGCACAGTAAGGTGCACAAGTATATGTGTCTCAATATTGAACATGCCTTTAAAAATTGCAACACACACACAAAAATCAAATTTTGACGAGGAAATGCTCACTGCCAACACACACGGCGAGCCTGTTTTTTTCTTTTTTAAAGTATTTCACCTGCCCTCACTGCCTAGAATTGCAGCTCAGGGCCGGGGTTCTTAAGCTTTTTTGCAGCAGTGAACTTCAACAGCCGTCAATATGTACTAGAGGACAGCCTCCCGTCCAGGCTGCCCTCACAATCTGGCGATGTTTGGGAATAGACCAGTGCTCGTCTTTTATGTCCTACAGTTAACGTTTAGTAAGTGTTGGTTTGTTTTTGCTTTTGGCAGTCACCTTTTTATTAAATGCTCACTTATACCAAGACTTTCAAAGCAAGAACTCAGAACATTGCACTTAAAAGACTCACGTTCCATCTCACTCGCGCTCTCAGCAACGACGGGGGATCGACCGGCTTGGCTGCGCAAATGATCGCGCCACGTTCCAGCGGTTTTAACTGGTTATCTGCCGCGCCCTACTTTGGGCCAGTGTGTCGAAGGCGTGTTTTTCTACTAAGTACAATAGAAATCTTGGCCAGTTGGTGAACGTTCATGATGTAAAATAATAGCGCGAAGAACACACGGACAGAAAGGACGACGCAGATTATCTGCGTCGTCCTTTCTCTCTTTGTGTTCTTTGCGCTATTTTTTTACATCATGAGTGTTTTTCTACCTCTGCACATACTAATGCTTCGATTCAAGCAGGCTCGATGGGGTCAGGCCGTCATCTGGCGTCGTCGACACGCCAGAACGCGCATAAAAAGGCTCAGTGTGTCGCGAACGCTTTACTGATTTGGATTGGCTCGGCTAAATCGGCTGTGCGGCTCGAGCTTTCAGTCGTCACGCGCACGGGTACACCAACCTCAACACGCATTGCCTTGTGCCTATGCTGACGTCACGAAACTGCGGAACGAGCTAGTATGCGACAAGCTAACACTCTAAAATTTGTTTCAACGCACTAGGCTCTGTACCTGGTCCTTACTTAACAAATTGTATGAACAGACGGGGAGGGGTGAGGGAGAGGGCTGAGGAAGCTCGCTGTGTCCATGATTTTCGCGGTACCATGTTTGAGAACTCCCAGTCTAGGAGTACCGGGAGCTCAGCAATCAATATAGATGTGTAACCTAGAGTACACCCACTCAGTTAACGAATGCAGGGAAAATAACTAGCTTGTTATGAGATATATTCAAAGGTAGCGAACAACTACTGACTGAAAAGGAAGCACAGTGGTATTTTTTTTGTATTGATAAATATGATGAATATGATGCAATCCGAACCCAGCGGTGGAAGTGGTTGTTTTTTCCACTACATTATATTCGCTTCTCTCCATGATTGCGTCATTACTTCACATTGATGAACGTAAGAAAAAAAGAAACTTCCCAATGCCTTCCTTGGTGTCAATGGCCGTTGGCTAGGTTTTTGCGTAATCTGTTATATACATGTAATAATAAATTCGCTTCGCTTCCCCACTCATCCCTCTCTGCTGTGCCTTTCTCGTCCTCGACTGGTTGCCTATTTACATCCACATTCAAGCAAACAGCTCTCATTTACAGTGACCACGCGAATGCCAAATCAGAGTTGCCTAAGGGTATCATCTGACAATGAGTATTCACTGGACGCCATATCTCTAGAATCGAAATTCGGCTTGGTTCTTATAACGAGGACTGCTGGTTCCTGTTTTCCAGCTTTATTTTTTTTTGCGCAAGTGATTAGCTGTCTAAAATGGGCCCACTTGCTTTCCATAAGACTCCGATGAAATGAACGTAGCTGCATACTGCCTGTCTGTATTTTTCGAAGGCGTGGTTAGCTCTAATATATAAGTAAATCAATAAAAAATAAAGCAAGCGGATGACAGGGACGAAGAGCTTATTGTGTGCGGTCTACACTTATTGAACAGCTTATTAAGTGAAGTCCTCGGTTGACGGAAAATACTATTCTAAGACACAGGTACTCTGCACGAATGTGAACACTAAATAAGACAAAAAAGCAAGGTAAGGAGCAAAGCTTAGAATCCTGTGCTACGTAAAGATAAGACGTTAGAGTATCGGTTTGTTGAAATGATTATAAAGACGTGAGGAGAAAGCATTTCAGTTATAATCTAGCTGAGCACAAAACTGGTTTCTGCTCAGTTCCTCTTGTACTCCGTTATCTCTTTGAAGAACGAAAAATGAAAAGCTTTCTTTGTGGAGCACTTGGCACAATATCAAAATGTCTTCTTCGATTGAAGAAATGTCTGTGCACTGTTAAGATGATTCTGCAGCTGTGCAAGGCTGCAGAATTGGAGAAGTGGAGAATAATGCTCCACTTTGAGCACTGAAATCATTGCGCCACTTACTTCTGAGACTTCCTTTCGGGCCATAAAATTTGCGGTAACTTTTGTTTGGCTCATCACATCGAAAGGAGCAAAAAAAAAAAAAAAAACAGAAAAATAGGCAATGTTAAAACTAGTATGGAGCCCTTGACCTCGCAACTGTGTACATAATGCTTTCTTTAAGAGTGAGCTTAAATTGTTGTCCCCTTTCCAAAGATACATTTATGCATTAGGCATTTGTGTCATTTAAAAAGTACCTACACTCATTTTTCATTCAATCATTCGTTTCTCAAAACTGCTCGAATCAAATATGGACAGAGTTTCGGTGTTTCTCGCTCTTCCCTTGCTTTATTTGAGCAGTTTGAAAAATGAATTGTATCATTTAACGCGCAAAGCTTGGTTTGCCGTTACATATATACCTGGCGTGCATGCATTACTATAAGCGGTTTGTGTGTTCTAAGCCCAAAATAGGCGATTTCTATTCGAGAATTCTTCCATATAGGTTAGAAATATGCTGGCTTCAAAGTATCCATCGAAGTTTGGTGACAACACAGACAGATGAGAAGTATCAGGTTGACTTTTGTAGATTGTTCCTGTCTACCGCGTGTCCGTTATTTGCAGCTAATAGTCCGTTTTACACACTCTCTGCGCTGCTGGTCGGCCAGTCTTCGAATTCGAGTTGTGTGTATAGTTTGTGAAGTCAGTTCTAAAATGACCCTAAAAAACATCAATAATCTTCATTAAATGCATCCTGTAATATTCTGGAGATTACATTATTCGAACAAGATAAGTTGAGAAACTATGTAAGTCACTCAAGTTTTTCCTTTTCACTTATTTATGTACACTTCGTTCAGGAGCTGAGCTGCTTTTTCTAGAGCCTCTTGATGCCCGTTGAAAAGAAGCATAGCTTTGACATTCTGTATAGCTTTTCCCGGTGATCTGGTAGTAACGAAAATAACTATTTTGCCCGACTCCACATGTAGTCGCCTGTACATCATAGGGACGTATTACCTTATCAAAGTTTTTCTACGGTTTGTCTTAGTAGTTCGATGCTGGCTTAAAGTATTTACTACCAAGCTACCGAAATGTGGTCTCGGTCTAGAGAGGCTGAACGTGGGGCCTTTATTCAAGAGCGAATGTGCGCTTCATTTTCTTAAGGTAAGAATTAAAACTTAAGTGGTGCTAATTTTTGGCTAGTAAGATCATTTTATCTGTCAGAAACCACTCCCACCATTTAATTAATAACGAACTGAAAACGCGCCGACCTCTTAAAAAGGCCAAATTTTGTCTTTTTTAAAATTGGTCTGCAAGTTTTGGCAAGGTGGTCTGCACCAATGAATGTCTTGCGTTGCATTGTGGTATAAGAAATAAGGCGTTATAAGATTATAACTCATTACGTCCAGACATTAGAACTGTAGTGAAGGGCTTAGGCATAGCTTACAATTAGTAAACGCTTATCGTGGGATGGTTAAAGTACATCTTGTTTACTTCACTTATTAGATTGTAAAGAAGACAAAGAACAGAAAACGCTTCGGCTAAAAACACCACAACAGTTTATGGGGTCTAGATGGACATGTCCTACTGTATATGTGTGGTGGTGTTTTTAGTGAATGACTTGTGACTTTGTGGTGATATTTGCCTGTCCAGCGTGGTAGGAGCTGCTGGGCAAAGCAGAGGTGTGGATTTACAAGACAGTATAGATTTTGTGACTGTCATGTTTGGTTGATGTTTTCGGGCTGAGAGGAAGAAAGTATCAATATTCCCTTGGGAAAGAAGAGGAAGAATAGAAGAAGAGGAAGAAGAGATTGGTCACCGCCATGTTTGGACAAGGTTAAGGTCTGCGAGGAAGTGAGTGCCATTTTCCCCCTGGGCAAAGAAGAGGAAAATGAGAAGAAGAGGAAGTTGGGACGTGCCTGAGTGTAGAAGAGGAAGTGTTTTCCGGTTCTTCTTACAGTTGGTAGTGTGCGCGTGTGCTGTGTATCTTCTCCTGTGTTTGTGTTTATTTGCGCCACATATCTGAATACGATGACTGTACTAACTTCAACCATCCCTCTCTCACAACTTTTATATCCACTCACCTCTTTCCCCCAGTGCAGGGTAGCAAACCGGTTGCTTTTACGGGTTAACCTCCCTGCCTTTCCTCCTCCTCCTCCTCCTCCTCCTCCTCCTCCTCCTCCTCCTCCTCCTCCTCCTCTGCTCGTCTTTTTTTCTCCCTTTGGCGCCGACCGTGAAACTACCCCCCTTCTTTCTGGAAGCGTGGTATCGCTGCTGCTATTCAACTGAGTTTTCTCCAGGGCGGCGACATATTGTGTTGACGACTCCTGGATGCTTGACGTGCTACAGGAATTCTGAGGAAGGAAAATTCTCAGTTAAGTCCATACTGAAGGTTAGCAAGGTACAAAAGAGTGCAATAAAGACCGGGGAAAATTGGAAGCCAGAACGTGGAACAGGCTATATGGCTTATCAGACCCTAAAGGCATGCGATTTGCCTTAAGACGCACAAGCGAATTAGTCGCAGGTTCATCCACAGTAGTATGTTAATTATGGGCTAAGAAGGAGCAAGAATATCACGAATGAAGTCAGCAAGATAAAAGTATGGAAAATAATTTTATTAAGGGGCTTAAGCCTTGAAAGGATTCATAGAGGGTATGCCTGTCGGCGCAAAATCTGTATGCACTTTATCTTCTTGTAGATTTGACTTATGTAAAATATTGGGTGAAGATGAGTACATCCTCTTGAAAGTAATAATGCTACAGTAATGCCTATAACATTGTGCGTTAAAGCTAGTTTATTGTCTGAACAGCTAGGAGGGCATTTTTGTGCGATTGCGTACTGACGAGTGACAAAGGCTAGCATAAATTGCAGATGACCAGAAGGAATAAATTGTGCTATGGAGAGCTGTGTTTCACGAACGCGCTGGTCAAAGTTAGGGCCAGGCCTCTGTCATGTTTTTGTCAAGGGAAAGCTGGCAGGAAGTAACTATTTTCAAACATGGTGAAATGCCCAAATGGCCACAGGGCGGACAATATGTAACACTGGCCAGCTGGGTGTGGTTCTGCCAATCCCTTTATGTTAGCAATGTGCAGCGCAATCTTTATTTTCACTGTTACGGCCCCAAGCAAGTAGTTCGTGATTACCTGGAGAGAAAATGCGTTCACAAACGTCCGCTGTCTTTTTAGATCCCCTTAGACTGAAGAACGGGAACATAGTGGCCCTCTACAGTTATCGGTGTGCTCGTGAACCGGTGTCGTGTGTCGTCGTATCACCGCATCGCAGATCGGTTGGTCGCATCTCCTTTTTTTTTTCTTCTTTACGGCTTTACTTTATCGCTGTGCTATAGAGTTGTCATGCGCTCGATCAAGTGACCTTGGTGAAGTCATCTTGAAGTTTAGAACGAAACGACGATAGCGCAGAACAATATCTGCAGATACTTGCTCTATAAACAACCACGTTTCATTACACAACCGCGCTTATCCCAGTAAGAAAACTATAGGAGCATTTGTCAAAATAAAAACGAAATATAAATTTTGGTTCCAATAAGTTCAGAAGTGCTGCGCTAACTGTACTGCATAGAGCGTACAATAAACTTCAATGTAATGTGGCAAATTCTGCGAAGAAACAAATTTATAATGAGTTATTTTGGTCTGAAAAGGTATATTTTCCTGAGTGTTTGCTACCAGAGACAGTATGCTGCCTTACTTAACTGTTGTATCTATAGCTCCACCCCGAGTCTGTGGTTACGGTTAAGCGGCGTACCGAATCATTGTGGACGCTTGAACGCGAGTGGCATCCAACGCGTAGCAATTCTATGTGGGCTAGAAAGCTTCGAAGGTGCGCTAACGCCCCCTTGTTCAGTTACAGTTTGGAAGCCGTCCTCTCCCTAAACCTTTCCCAAAAAATAGCAGCAGCTATCTTCAAAGTGAGTACGAAGCGCTGATTTTGAAAAGAGCACTGAAAAACGTCAGTGAAGAATTTCAGATGGGAGCTTAGCATCCCGTAGAAATAAATAGCGGTCGTAAATTACCCTGACTACGAGGTCCATATAAAGGGAGGTACACTGAAGAAATATCATTTTTATTGGACTCGTTTTTCGTTCAGTTCAGGCGTTCAGTCGTGTCCGACTCTTCGTGACCCTATGGAACATGTCACGCCACGCTTTCCGGTCTCTCACTATCTTCTTAACATCACATAGCTTCATCTGCAATGCCTCGAGAATGCCATCTAACCATTGCGTTCGCTGCTTACCCCTTCTCCGGCGACCCTCAACCTTTCCCAACATCAAATCTTTCTCCAGCGACTCCTCTCTTCTCATCAGATGACCAAAGTAGCTGAGCTTTAACTTTAGAATTTGACCCTCCAATGAGCAGTCAGGGTTTATGGTCGACAATATCGAGTGATTTGATCTTCTGGCAGTCCAAGGAACTCTTAACAGTCTTCGCCAGCACCACAATTCAAACGCGTCAATTCTTCGGCGGTCAGCCTTTTTCACAGTCCAACTCTCGCATCCATACATCACAACTGGAAAGACCATAGCACGGGTTATACGGATCTTGGTTGGCAGACTAATGTCTCTGCTCTTTACTACGCGGTCAAGGCTAACAATTGCTCTCTTTCCCAGAAGCAGGCGTCTCCTAATTTCATGGCTGCAGTCTCCTTCCGAGGTAATCTTGGCGCCCAAGAACAGAAAATCTGTCACAGCTTCCACTTCTTGTCCATTGATGCTCCAGGACTTGATAGGGCAAGACGCCATGATCTTCGTCTTTTTAATGTTCAGTTTAAGCCCAAACTTCTCACTCTCTTCTTGTACGCGCATCAGAAGTCTCTTGAGTTCCACTTCACTTTCTGCCATTAAAGTGGTATCATCCGCATATCTAAGGTTGTTGATACGTTTTCCAGCAATCTTCACTCCAGCTGAAGACTCATCCAGACCGGCCTTCCTCATGATGCACTCTGCATATAGGTTAAATAGGCAGGGCGACAGTATGCAGCCTTGCCTCACCCCTTTCGTTGGAAGTTAGCAAACGAAAACATTGTGTATCCCAGGCTGACACCTGTATTTCTCATTCGCAGTTTAGTCAACGCCTACAGGCAGTCGGTAGAATACAGCTTACTTAAATATATCCTGGTGACTTTACTCAAAAAACAATATCAGCTGGTCACGTGGAGGAGCCTAGAAAATACTGCCGAAATGTACCGACTACCCACCTGTTTACCTTACACACTACTGAAACTTGCGGAGAACAATAATTGCCACAGAGTAAAGCTAAGAAATTAACTCAGTTGCCAAGTTACGTTCTTCGAAGATGTCGCGTGAAAAGAAAAGCGAGGCAAGAGTTCGGGAAAAAGCGTGAGGTGGTAAAAAAGTTTGGAAGAAACTGAAGATTTATTAAAGGAAAGTCCTGGGCCCACATTCCGAGTTTGCATCGTTATCGAAAGTGTCGCTATCTCGAGTGACTTCGAGTCACCTGATTGGTCGAAACACCGAAACCGGATGTTGCCACTACGGAATTGCAAGAGGTGGCAACATTATGTTGCGGCGTTTCCACCAATCAGATGACTCGAGATCCCGTGAGATAGCAACAGTTTCGATAACGACGCTAACTCGGAATACGGGTCGTGCGACATTATTTCACTTGAGAGCTAGGCCTTGTTAGGCCACCTGGCGTTCTCAAAACGTTCCTGCAGTGCTTTCGTGCTAACGTACCACCAGTCCCCGCGCTTCCAGCCTCATCTGCCCTGTCACCTCCTGGAGGCCACAACAGATGACGTAGTTACCACTCGTTATTATTTCGTGATTTCTCGACTCTTCTGTTCTATTGAGAAAATTCACTCGATCACTGCGTGATGCGAGACGGGAAGCGAGCTCCGTTTGTTTGGTAAGGGACAGAGGAACACTAGTATAGCGAACATGTTCTCTTAGGTGCAGCTGACTTTACAAATTATAGGTTTTCCTGGTATGGGTCACTAAAGGTACTCAGCAAGGAACAGAGAACAAGGGGGACATGCCTGAAAAGGCTGAGCATAAACAAATCTTGTGCTACGTGATATAACTTTAGCGGTGTCGCATCTCTGATCTGAGTGTCAAGGGTTCGTTCGCTGGTCGTGACGGCCAGGGAGATTCGGCTCCGTCCCCTCCGGGTGAGCGGCACAGCACTCGACGGGCGCTTTCGCTGATCTCCCCATCCAAGGGGCAGCGCGTCTTCTTTTATAGGCCAGGGAATGGTTGGTAGTCGAACTGTCCACTGCCAAATCCGGAGGCAGCAGTTGGCGGCGACGCTCTGGTCTCCCGCTTCGAATCTCCCGCGGCGCGAGGGGGAGAGGAGGTGACGCCGCCGCCGAGACAAAAGCGCCACTCTGTCTAGATCTTATCCCGACTTGTCCGACGCCGAGGTTGCACCTCAGTGCGCTGGTATCATGCGGCGCAGCGCCGGGGTTTGCCAAGGGGTGTCAGGCGCTCTCCGGCACCCGCTCGGCTTCAGTTGTCGATGCAATAAAAAGCTGCGCTAATAAGACACGGACGAAGGAAAGGTAGGACGCACACAAACGCAGACTGACAACTTTATTTCGTGAAGAAAACCAAGGTATATATACGCGATCTCCGCTACTATCTAATCACAAGCTTTTATTGCATTCAACTATGAACCAACTAGCCCGACAAATTTTACTCAGTTGTCGACCGCTGCACGCAGGAGCCACGCGAACCGCCGCTAGAATCCCGATCATAACAGCGACCACAAGCAAGCCCTAATATTAACTTCTACGACCGCCGTCTTGATCAGTACGTCGTTAACAATATCTCAGTATTCAATATATAAACAATATATATTCAATATAAACAGACGTTGTTTTTTGCGCGAGTCATCTGACAGCCTGGCGCAAGCTTCAGTGACGAGTGACAAGTGTTTAAATGTTGATAAATTTTCAAATTATAAAAACAATGTTTGCGTCTTTTAGAAGAATCCGTGCTTCCCGAAAGACGCGGTAATGAGCAGCTAAATAAGCACATTTATTTTGCAAGCCACCAATAAGAAAAACGATGATAATTTTTGCCCCAAAACAGAAATTCTGGGGAGCATTTCGAGGGAAAGATCTTGAAATATACGTTGCTAAAAACAACCACAACAACGCAAATGCTGTGTATCAGTCTGATTTGTCATTGCTTATTAGGGAAATGACTGCTTGTGAACTTTTGTTTCACGATGAGGTTAAAGTGCACGTGTGTATGATCTAGCATGTGCTTTTGGCAAGCTTATTATGCCGCTATCACCAACTGATCTGTAATCAGTTGCATTCACATCACGCGAACCACAGGGTAGTGGGAGTAACAGGCATACCGCTTCAGTGGCAGTTCCTTGCTGTCAAAAAAATCCTACCATGTGGACGCATCCGAATGCTTAGGACACAATCACAGAACTCTGAAGAAAATTTTATTACGCGTAGATGGATGAATTCGATAAAAAAACACATCCAATATAAAGATTGCTGATTTTTGTTTTCTATTCCTAAGGTCAATGTAAGACGTAAATGTCTCTATCTCAAAAAGGTTTTGTTTTCCGTGTACTCAGAGCGTTTCATTGAAACTTAGCCGAGTTTTTCTTTTCATGGATGGCTATAGAAAGAAGCTACTTCTTAGAAACAGGCCGAAATAGTTTCAACACTAAAGATTTTCTTAGAGGTCAACAACATTCTGCTGTTCATTTTTCCTTTCAATGCTCCGGCCTGCGCTCCCTGCCTTTTTCTCCGCACTTCGTCAGCAGCAGACATCGGCCGCTCTCTGGCAGCCCGTATGACCGCTCAAATGCACCAACATATCCTTGCTATCGGCGCGCGTCTTTCTCTTCCTCTTCCATTTCTTTCTTCTCTATTTTCTCTTCTGTCCGCACGAGGCAGCGGAGGTGGCTCAGCTACAGAGCCATAGCAGGCCCGTGCATTTTCTTTTCCTTCTTCCTACAGCCACAACAACAACAACATCGGAGCAGAGTTTTCTGGTAAACAGGGGGCCTGGTAGCCGGTATCTCACCGTTTACTTTATAGATTTTTATTAAGCACTTATCTTCAAAAGTGCATTTAAGCGAACTTTCTTTCCTTAACTCAGTTGCAGATTGTAAGAAAAAACGAAACTAGGCGTAGCGCTAACAGCAAAGCAAAAGGAAAAGGGGTGTCATTGAATGGTTGTAGGAGGAGAAATTTCTTGGTAAATGGATGTTGTCTAGCTCTCCACACACTTCGTGCTCCTACAGTAACTCTTATTCCGCCCTAGGGAGCGTCAGTTCAGTTTGACCAGTTCGTTTCGCAATTTCGCGATGTCACCGCTAGCTTTATTTTTCATTTTACATCTCTGCTTTACTTTTTGATTTTCAGTATGTCTTTGGAAGCCTGCTTTCTTCTTAAAGCCTTGCTCAGCTTTCCTGAAAATCCCTTGCGTTTTGTCCTTTGCAGTAGCGCTAGCTTTTCGCCACTGCCGATGAAAGGTAAGACGATGCTGGTCTCCATTTTAAGAAGAGCGTTCATATTACTTGATATGTGTTCTTTTTCTTAACTAGTAACTATACAATGGCCCAACAAGTTTCAGCTGTCGTTCGCTTCGCTCAAAGATACAACTTTGGTGCTGACGAAACTTCAGGCCCTTTTCTGTGTTTAGCTGCCGGTCCATTCGACACAGCGAGAGTGGATCTGCTCATAACCGAAAGAAGTATGCCTCGCCTGAAAGTTTAGTTGCTTTGTTGAACTTCAGCGGAGAGGCAAAACTCAAATAACGTATTTTTTCTCCCAGGTGCGAGTTACTTGGAACGGTCATGTGTGATTCTGGTTAAACTGTCACTGGGTTTGGATTGAAAATAAGTAAAGGCCATTTTGTGATTGGAAATTTGTGTTATTTCCTTCCTCCCGTTTCATCCGTTGTCCATTTTGAGCCTAGACATCCTTCTAGAACTCTGGCCTCTTCTTAAGGAGGGAAAGAATTCTTGAAAGAATATTAGCAAAAATTGCCAGCTTCACGGCCAAATGTGCAACATGACATATCACTGCTTCAAAAGCAATTCACATTAGCCTTGCAAATGCTCAGGCATTGAGAACACTCAAATAAATAAAACAAAATTTTTAAATTTCATCGCTGAAATTTAATCGCATAAACGTAAACAATTTTGAAGATATAGAAAGGAAAGCTGATTTCAGCATTCTTATTTGGCAGATTTCACTACATTTAGTACATAAATACTGTACGCAGGACAAAACACGCGTGCGCGTGCACTGGCTCGAGAAAAAAAATTACAAGGGTTCAACGCTGTTGAACCAAATATTGAGCGAAAGCATTAGCTGCGCGTGACCGAGCGTTCTTCTTCTTCTCTTTTTCTTCTTCCTCAGCCCCGCTTTAACCAAGCCGTATGAACGTGCCTTTGTGGCCTATAGGGGTAACGTGAATGCCAGGGTCCTATAGCAGGCTGATTCTGACATAACCGTCCCATGTGAAACGAGAGACCCAAGTTGGCAGCTTCTGCCAGCCCATCTCTCACTTTTATGCCCCGTGGGGTGTGACGTCACGCGCTGCGCCGAGAGCTTGAGTTGGTAGTCCAGCTCTAACCCTAGTGTCACGTAAGGTGTGACGTCACAGCGTCACGTGGTTGCAGCCGCGCTACGCTGAAGGCTCCAAACCTATAGTTGTATTTCTTTCGAAATAAAACTTAAATCTGTCTCATCATCTGGGGATAAAGAATTACGACCAGGTAATTTCTATGCTGTTTCGTCCTTAGCGTTAGCTTTTTCATGCATTTATATCATACATAGATATCTGCAACTGACCCATTGACTATGATTTAAAGAGCACAATAAATCCTCTTTTCCTTGGGCCGGCTTGCAGTATGGGCAGGTGGCACCACCCTGCTCGCATCATTAGCCTAGAAAATTTATTGCATGGCGTTACCGAACTTCAGTGTTCTGGATGATTTCTTCCTGCGATGTATGCAGCATTCCAAGTTTTTTCCTCGTAATGTGCAACATTTAATGCTGATTTGATTTTCATTTACATCAACTGAAGCTACAATGCCGACGATTTTTTGGTACTATTTGTTGATCGTCTCTGTACTTCTTTTTCACGGTAAGCCACGGATTGCAAGCATTGGTGGCCATTAGTAAAGGCGAATCAGCATTTACGCTTAATGCTAAGGGTTAGAAGAAAAAAAAATCTGTTTTTACTTTCAGTAACAAGATATTTTAGGACAGATACAAAGGTAGCAACAATGTTGATGGCAGCCATGAACTCATGCAGTGGAAGACGTTGGTAACAGCAATCATCGACGCAGCATGGCTGCCGTAGTACCGGACACTCCACTCGATGTGTCGTAGACAAAGGCAATGCAACCTTTGGAACTCAAAAAAGTACAGTTAAGTTTGAAATGTCGAAAGTGGCGGTCAATAAATATTTGAGCCGGCATAATGCGATTAAGGTTGCAGGAACGGCGCACAAAAGCAGCACGGTAACAAGCGCGTCTTTAAAGGCAGGGCTGCATTACACCTTAGCGCAGGGATGAGCGAGCATGCACACACTCGAGTGAATTCGGGAGACGAAGACACCCTTTTTTATTAAGGCGAAAGTCTTACTAGGCTAGGTTGTGACCCCAAAACGTGCCACTGGATGTGAAGTCATTAATAATAACAGTTTTAAATAATCACAATATTTTATAATAATGATGATTAATGATACTGGTAAATATTAGGAATAATTAACGATGATAGTAATATAATGTTGCTACTAATAAATGATGATAAATGTATGCTGCTCAAAATGTTCCCAAATACCTCTGTCCCTGTATAGTCAATGAAAAAATAAAAAGAAAATAACAAAGTATAATAAACAATGTCAGAAATCAAAATAGATATAATAAGAAATAAAAATAGATAATATCGGTAAAAAATAAAAATTTAGTACGTCGCGGCAGCGCTAGCACCTTCGCATTATCCTAACGCAGTTTCTGCATTGACCTTTAAGTTCTTTAAATTCTAGTTCCTTTTATACATGCAGGGGAGAGAAATTATACGTCCTTAGAGCAACCAATATAATTGCGTTAAAATGATGAAGCTGCATTGCATGATTTTGCACACTTCATAATTTTCTTGTTTGTTTGTTTGTTTGTTTGTTTGTTTGTTTGTTCCTTTCTTTTGCGCATAGAGTAGTAGCCTCATGGCACCAAACAGTGGTCGCCGGACTCCGGTTTGAGAGGGAGTGTTCATGGATGAGTCCCATGTCTTCCTGCGCAAATATCTGATTGGCGTTGTCACGCATTGCGGCAGCAGCCGAGACTGCAGCCCTGATACGTTTACGACAAGGTAGATGGCACATCCGCTTTCTGGTGCATCAAATGTCGAGTTGAAACATACGCCAAAAAAAAAAAAAGTAGAACATCGTAAAGATTGCTGATGCATACTTAGTGTCCATTGATCAATTGGTGGTGGCTGATAGCATAAGTGGTTGAATGATTTATTAGTGAGTATGACTGGTGGTGAGTGAACGAAACCAACATGATCTAGAGAAATAAAATCGTATGTAAGTAGCTGAATTTGAACACGCAATTACCTGTGGCTGGTGCTAGTGCAACCAAGTTGTCGGACGTTGCAACGAATGCGTGTAGTAGTCCGTTGACTTCCTTTGATGATGCGCCTTGTGGTTATGATGCTGCTCGACGACCAGAGAGAAGTTATAAAACGGATGCCTAGAAGGTGGAGAAGAACGCTCGCTATGCGGCAGCTAGACGATTAAAGTGAAGGTGGGATGACGACGTTCGAACATTAGAAACTGAATTGAAGCCCCGTTATTCGCCATTTTTACAAGGCTGCTCTGCGCATGTGTGCACCTCCCCTGGATGAAAACGAACTACCATCCCCAGCTGCGCATGCGCTACTCCTGGCCTCCGCGATCGGCGCAGCCGGAGCTGATCTCGGTGGCCATGCGCAATTCATATTCACGACAGGCGTATGCGACAGATGGCGGTAACTGTAAAGTGCACACATCACCATTTCGCAGGCGGCGCGTCTCCCAAGGACGTTTTCTACCAGCAGCAGATAAATTTTTCACCGCTCTCCAGAGGTCGCCACATCTTGTGAAAAAGGCGTATTATGCGGAGGAAGCCTAGCTGGAACGTCAGCAAGCTGGCGACAATCGTAAACGCAAAGCTGAAGCTGAGGTTGTGGTTGGTGATTTCTAAAGTCCGAAAGCGACTAAAGCTGAAGCTAAGTTTGTCTTTAAGCAAAGACGCAAAGCTGAAACGTCAGCGTCGTTTAATAATGAGAAAAGAAACAGGTGGGATCAAAGCTAATAGCAACAATAGAGTAGCACGTAGAGTAGCAGAGTAGCACGCTGTCTTGTCTGTTCTTAAGCGAAGCTTAAGCGAAGCTTAAGCGCCCTCCAAATTCTAATTGAAGGTATTCATTGCTTGGAACTTTCTTTAGCATGGAGGCCAGATGTAAGACCAGCAAACTGTTTGCAAACTGCCTAAAACATCCCAGTCAGTGAAATTATTCTACCTCATCAATTACAAACGTTATTTGCGGACGATAATCAATCCTCCGATGGGCTGAGCGGCAGACATAGGCGAAGGCGCCACCAGAAATGCGCGAAAGATAATATACACAAATTTTGAAGCAATGCTAATGCCTACTTCTCCTGAAGTGGCGTCCTTTTGCGAGAGATATGCACCTTACTATAGGTTAAAATAAAATATACCTATTAGTGGTTGAAGGCTGCCCACTGTTGGTAAACGAAGCTAGGGATCCCAAGTGCCCAACTCCTCTCCCACAATACACACCCCTACCTATCCACTCCAGCTGCCTCCTTTCGCATCGTGCTACGTGCTCGCACCTAAAAACCCCATTAGGCAACAAGGAGGCCAGCTCGTTATGCCCCCCTAAAACCGACCCATGCGGAAGCTGGCAGCCCTCATCGGCGGAACCCGGAGGGAAAACTCTTCAAACTTGCGTAGTGAAAGCTGCGAGGAGCGAGAACGTTTAAATATGCAAAAACCCTCACGTCGCGGCTGTTCCTACGACCTCTTTTCGAACCGACACCCTCTTCTTCTCCTCAGTCCACTTCTCCGTCCGAAACCCCGAGTTCTGTCATCCTGGGCTTACCATCGAAACCCGCTTCACTTTCAAGTCTCCTAGCAAACCGAGGAGGGAAAGAGGACGTTGGACAAGAGCATTAGAGCTCCCTGCTCTTCTCTACCTCTCAAATTCTCCACCTCCCTTTTTCTCTCAAATGATCCCAATAGCGTAGCCGCCCTTTTTTACTTTCCACCACGCCACTGCTATCAGTGACATTGTTTGTCAACGCCGAAGGTGGTTTAAACCGATGGATGAAATGTTTCCAGCAGTCGGGGTTTCAGCAAAGGGAGTACGAAAGACGGTGCGGAGTACGCAACCTATCACTCTGCTAACTCAGATGTGCGAAAGGACTTCACGACCCCATCGATGCCCACACCTATGTCACTTGAATTGTCTGTTTTTTGGTTTTCTCTGTTTAATACCGCTCTTTTATGGTTATGAGTCTTGTGAGTACTGCTTGCACATGGCGCGCCAACAAATACACGTAACTTCAACGTGGGCTTCAACGGCTACCCCGGTCCATTTCTGAGATTCAGTGAGTAGAAGCCGAGATAAGGGGCTCTCCGATGTGCTAGTCGCCAAGGAACGGCGGTGCGCGGAAGGATTCAATACGGCCAGCGCACGTGCCACGCCGTCCATACACGCGACGAAGAAATGCAGGACAAATACACGTAAGCTGCAAACAAAGCGGTAGGAACGAGTACAAACGAGCCCAACACAAGGCGGGGGATAAACACACTCTGTACGATGCACGCCAGCGAACATCCCATGGGGGTTAACAAAAGACGTGCGGGCACGCGTCGGATGCAGACATTCGAGGCACGCGACCCTGGAATCGGTGAGGACCGGCCTAGAGTGTGAGAGCAGGTAGCGGAGGAGAAGTAGGAGGAAGAGGAGGCAAGGTGCATGCAATCTAGATCCATCTTTCAGCGGATCAGGAACGATTGGCACTGTGCGTCGGGCTCAGCGTACAGCCAAGAAGAGAGGAAGGGGGGGGGGGGGGGGGAGAGAAGAACGCACAAGGCTTCCTTGGTGACTGCAGCGGCTTGTACGGCGTTGCTTCTCCCATTTCTTTCAGCGAGGTATCGCCGCTGCTGGCGCGCCATGATACACAAAGATGGCAGTACGTTGTGTCAGCCTCGTTGGTGTCACGCCATCTCCGCATTGCGAGCCTGCCCTTCCCCTGTATACCGTAACTCTCTCCGATTTATCAGCGCCGACTGCAAGACAACGCGTCGTTAGCCCCTTTTGCCTCTCTCGCCGTTGGCCCTTGAAACATCTCCATGCTGTCTTGTTCCTCTTTTTCTGCCATGTTCTACGTGTTGCAACCCTGCATACATTTGCATTTCTTTCGGCTCGCTCTCGGGTGTCAGAGTGTAGAATTCTTAACGAGGGTCGAGTGGAATTGTCGTGACTGCGGCTTTCGTGATTGCGGCCTTATTGTTTTTCGAACGACGACGTTGTGGAAGCTCGCGTTTGTTTTCACTATGATGTCATCCGTTCATCAGAGGCTTTCTTATCGTCGTTAAGGTGCCTCCGTTCACCGGCTGTTGCTGTTCATTATGAGTGTGGTAAGCTTGCTTTTTCAAATTTGAAACAGATACGATATGCATTTTACGGAGTCGAATTCATTACGTTCAGTTAATATACAAGCTGAGTTGACTACGAATAAAAAAGTCGAGAGTGAGACTTAAGAGTGCTTATCGTTGCGTTGCTTTGAATTATCTTACTTTGACTAATTCTGCGTGATGATACGTTGCAAAATAACCATGAATCTTTGTACAAACTTAGCAGCCCAAAAGACGTTATTTGCAAAATGCATGGTCATGCTACAGCAGAGAAATCAATGCCTGCCTATCTCATCTGCCTGCGGAACCAACTGCAAGCTCACAGCGAACAGAGATACAACCATGAGCCAAAGTTACACCTATCGATCTCCATCCAACCTTCAATTCTTTCCTCAACTCGTCTGCAATGGATCAAATGATAGACTGCGAGTATGCCTAGAGTTGCGTGGCATGACGGCAGGCTACATCTGTTCGAAGCTTAAATTCGATATCGCTTTCCAGCTTCACCATAACTACTCTGACGTTCAATGAAAAGGAGTGAACATAAAAAACGACTCGCTGGAAAGCAGAGAGAATAAATTTCTAGACCAGATCGACATGCAAAAAGGATGACAAAAAAGAAAGGAAAGAATAACAGGCTACTTTCATCCCGAAGTAAAGAAAAAACGGGCAAATTTCAACAAAATTAACACCGTTTGGGCTCACGCAATAATGAGCAAAACGAGAACAGCGTCGTTAAAAGCTACACAGCGATTACTAACGCCAGTTTCCAAATGGTGTATGCAGTTGGCTGGCAGGCACTCTACCTCCACGAAAGTCATTTCTGTTCGCACTACTTTACGAAATTACAACTTTATGCCCTTTTTTTCAAGCCTGCAATAAAGAAGAAAGGTAGCATCAAGCAATGAAAGGGCACTGTGGATTTGAACACTGATATAGAGCCAGCGACGGTACAACGCAACATGCTGCTAGCAGTTCCCTGCATAATGGAAGACAACTCTCGCGAATCTTTAGGCGCGTGCCGTAAATGAACTTTCGCTCGTGTTTCCAACTTTTGGAGAACCGCGGTAATTCACTTTCCGATGAAAGTGCCGATTTCTGATTGTTGTTAGTTTCATTTTTCGAGTAAGTAGAGAGAGCCAGGTACGTGTGCGTGACTGAGGCCGCAGAAGTCTACCTTAGCTCACAATTGCAGCTGTATGTGTTAGGTATTACGTCCTGCTTTCATCAACGAACTTTGAATGCCTGAAACGGTGAACCGTATCACCGTATCACCGCATGCTGCCCCGTACTTGCCAAAAACGTGCAACTCGGCCTGGATTCGCCCTTTCTGTTGACACATGCAGCATGTCTTCCACCATTATTTCACGGCCGGTCTACGTTCGCTCTACTAATACTGAATGTTTGTTGCATTTCGGTTTCCTTCTGAGTTATACCGCGCAATAAACTATGTTCTAGGTTCTCATTCCCACAACAAAACACCCATGCACACCTAATTCAAAATGCAGTGCGGAGGTTTACAATATTCACAACGCCAACAGATCGCGATTGCTTGAGTTAACATTCTACTCAGCGGCCCCTGCGTTTGTCCTTAAGGTAAAAAAAAAAATTATTGGAGGCATTTAGACCTCTCTTAGGCATGCGATAGCGAGAAAGACTTTCTTGCGACTCTTTGCACTCTTTAGCTTCGTTTTTTGTTTTCATTTTTGCTCGTTCTATTTTTTCTCTTTTGGTTGTGATTTCTCTTCCTTCCCGTTTCTATTCATTTTTTCTCTCTTCTTTTGCACTTGGCTGACTGTTTGCAATGTTGCAACGCAATTACGAGGCGTGACATTAGAGCTTTGTAACGTTTTGAACGTTTTTTAAAAAACAATTTTGACGTATTTTGTATAATTTCGACGCCCGTGGCTGTTTAGACCTCGCACACTATATCGAAGCCATTGGCTGGTTCCACGTCGAATTGAGGTTCGTGGCTCTAATTAATTATCTAGCTGCTCCACATAAGCGAACGTTTGCAAACCGATATATTTTAACCATTTCCGTCATACAATCATTGTTCTAATCATAATTAAATTATTTTTTATGACAATGGCGGGGTCACACCCTCCGTGGACGCACAAATGCTGTACACACTTATGAATCTATAAAGGCGTTCGCCTTAAATGTCGCGAAACCTAGTATCGACCCCAGAGGCCGCATTTAAACTAGATGGGAAACGCAAGCACACCAGCGTTGCTCGTCATGTTGTGGTTCCTTGTAGCTGCCTCGTGAATTCGTACGACCAGTGACCTAGTGGAATTCATCACTTCACGCCCGAAGTTTTGATTTCCCTGCAGCCAATAAGCGCGTACTCCAGTATTTCTTTGCCTAGCTATACAGCGGCCCGAATACTCAGTTTCGTCTACAGCACAACACCTTGACTACATGCCAAGTTCACGCGTAGAAGGACTCGGCTTTTGCTATTCGTACCACGCATGGGGTGCTATTAGAGAGATTTAGCTTACCGTGATCCGCGATCCGCCACCGTGACCCTCTACCGCGCGTGGGTCTGATTGGTCCCGACGCGGCAGGTCTATGTGCCGACATCGAACATGTGGCGCCATCTGTCGGCGTCAAGGAGGTCTGAGCATGCGCAGTGAAACGCGCGGTGGAGGATCACGGTAGCGGATCGCTGATCACGGTAAGCAAAAACTCTCTATTGCCATCTAGCCGATTACGGCGGACCCTGAAAGTAGAATAGACCGAATTAACACATCATTCACGCAAAACATTGTTAGCAGCCTTGCGCTTTGTTTCCCATCGCTCCGCAGTAGTTACAGAAGCTTCAGGTCTCAAACGACACTAGGCATGAGGCAGAGTGTGAAGGATAACTTAATCTCAGATACACATTGCGAGGAGTGGCGGACTCGCAGAAGCAGGTGTTGCAACAACCGATGAAGGTGGAATTGGGCAAATCGATAAGCCGAGAGAAGGCAGGCAGAATAAAACATGCGACCGGTTAATAAGGAGTCAAAAAAAGTGATCCCCGATGATCTCTCAGCGCATAAAGCAATGACCACCAAGTCTAAGTCGCACGGGAAGCTTCCAGTAGTGTTCATTACCAGGCAATATTTAAAAGTAGCCTGCAAGAAGAAATGACCAGGGATTGTGCAGAAGAAATATTCTTTACCTTCATGTATAGTTTCCTGCCGAGTAATAATTACTCGGCTTATTTGTATTTATTATTAGGTTAAAAATAGGCATTATTAGTTAGCACTTGTTAGTAATACGTACCACAATGCGTTAACAGCGTGCCCCTATAACATGCTTGGTGCCGTTCGTGGCCAATGGCGCTGCGTTTCCGCTTGGCATGAAAAGATCCTGTATTTGAACACCAATGACCACGAATTTATTCGAATTAATTACTTCGGTTTTTTGAAATACCTCCACAAGGGGAACCTCCACCAGAACGTACACGTAATTAGGGCTTTTCGATATTCGCTAGATTTATTTGAATGAGGGATGTTTGAAATTCCCGCGTGACGTCATGTGGTACAGACGTCATCACTCTGTTCATCGATCAGGGTTTTTCTCGTCCGCGGTTACTGCGATTGCGGTGGTTTTTCAGCGGAATGAGCTACAAATACTCTAGCGCAAAAAACAAAAAAAGCATAGGAATTGCTATGTAGTGTTTTTTTCCCAAGCGACCTATGGGTGATGAGGGGCGCTGTACTGGAGCACTCGGATTATTTTAAGCTCGTGCTGACTAGGGGGGGGGGGGGGGGGGGAGAGCAATCGGCCCCTTTGCGCTTTTGCCTGGATTGAAACGCGCAAAGGAGTAAGGGGCATTGAACGAACACCAATGCAATGCTCGCGAACGCTCGGTGTACGCTTCAAACTTGCAGGTTCATTCCAGGTGAACTACACCTACTGTGCACTACTTCAGAAAGGTTTTATTTTTATGCTTTTGGAATACCACTGCAAGCATCCAGAGGTTATTACGCGCCACTTGTATTTTTCGAGTGTTGAAATAATAAGAACATGAACAACACTGTTTTGGCAAAGGCATTATTAAAAATATATTAGCAGAATTTATCTACGTATTCTAAGCACCAAACGAATGAGTTACCAGCATAGTTTCCTAAGTGTTCTATTTAATGTGCCTTGAAAAAGTCATTGGAGATGTAGTCGCAACAAATTCAAGTCTTAAGTATTAAAAGGCTTGAGGGACCAAAGTCGCTCGTAAAACAAGAAAGAACCAGCATTAAGGCATTCCTGGTCCCTTATCAGTGACTAAAGTGGCAATTGAAGCATCACTTCATCAGAACAAAGCATCCCTGTGGTGAGAGTAAATATTCCTTCGCAATGAATAAAACAGCAACCTGACGCCACTAAATGCAAAGGACGCCCCATTCATTGCGGTGTGGGAGAGGCATGAATGCACAATAAAGATGTTTGAATCCTCATTTATACATAATGTGTACATCGCGCTGTGATATACTGAGGTCGGTCAGCAGTTATTGTGATTAAGAGGCCTCATTAATCACGACGGAGAGAAAAAAAAGAATCAAGCCTCGACGAGTGCCGCTTCATTAACCACACTCTGACTTGATTCCCTTGTGTTCCGAGCTGATAAATCCTCATTCCCGTTTTTTGAACACCGTTTGGAGCGCGCGGTAGTGAAAGACATCTCAAACATCATGGTCTGATGACCCTTAACATGCAACTTGGAGGCAATATACAAAAAGAAGTCACTTGAACACTTACATACGTCGCGTGGAGCATAAAACATGTTGATGCTTTCACATTGAACTTCGTGCCACCTTGTTATGGTTGTAACTGTGGTACCTAAACGTCTACATGCATATAACCGGACATCTGTCGGGTCATCACGCAGGTAGTTAGGTATTTTTCCCCAAGTGTCAAGGTGCCAACACTAACGTACTGAGCACACATCAACACACATAGTTGTCACTTCCGCTCTCTGGCCTTGCGAATATTTAACGATGCCGCATTTTCCCCCCTCAGGCTCGTACTACCAACGCATTAATAATTTTCACGAGAAGGTGCAATAATATACATAAAACTTCGCCCTATGTGTTCTGCTAAGAAAACAAAATTTCGGAAACTTCCAATTAGTTGTCTTTGTTCCACAGCAGTGGACTGAGGTGTTAACTACAGGTCCAATCTGCTTGTTTCCTCTGATTAATATGACATGATGCCCACCGGCAGTGGGAGCCTCCTTTTACTGACAACTGCCTAAGTATGCTAATCGAGTATGCCACAAACAGTGGTTTTCGGAGCTGCAGAACAATAAAGTAGTGCTAGAGCTATTTCTATATCTTCTAACGGTGGTATGACTTCAATGCTAAAATAAATATTAGATTCATATGTTCGCTTTACATACGTGGCACTACAAGGAACATTCGATTCAGAACTGCACAATTGTTCCTATGCTCAGAGTTTAAGTGGGAAATTGGAACAGATTTGAAAATCCGAATTTTTTTGCATGCTATTTGTCAAGAATGCCTCGATTAATTACTAGCCGTCTAGAGCTCCAGTGGAACATAATATGAACTTCCTTCACGAGACGCCGGAGTACAATATTAAAATTTAATATTCTTGGAACAAAAAATGAAACGAGGGAAGATAGATAAATTTCCGCAGCCTTAATTCGATGCGAACGCCTCAAACCCCCTTTTTTAGGGCCATATGATTTCTTCTACTCCCATAGTGAATTCAAGCTTCCAGCACCAAACAATTTACTGCCAGCATCCTTAAAATATCGGATAACTTGCATTCGAGGGAATGGAAGCCGACACTTTCTTTACCTGAGTTTATTCGTAAGGACGGCTTGAGGTTCTTGGTGGCAGCTGAAGCATGCTTTAGTGTGAAAGCAATCTCGCGTTCATTCCAGCGACGCGCACGGTCACAAGCTGTGGTTGCGATTATCCCTTCTTTGAAAATAAGGACATTACACAGAGCCCGCTGATGACAAACTACCATTTCAGAATCACTCCTTGCAAAGCATAGCGTCGGGTTTACGCGTTCGCGTACGAATAAAAGGCCTTTGTTTAGTTCTTAGGGGCATGACAAGACACAAAGTAAAGCTAAGTGTTAGTTCTATACAAAACAGTCCAAGTGAATTTCGCTAGTAATGGTTAAAACTGGGAATTTTTTCCATAAAATTATCTTTTTCAGGCATCCTAATAAAAGAGTTGGCCGACATCAGAAAGCCTGGGTGTCTTGTTACATCAAAACTTGTAATGAAATTTTTCAATAGGTCACATTTCACTATAAAAAAAGGGCACCTGGTCACACTTTTTGGCTTATAGCGTGACTGTAGCATCATCTATAAGTGTTTTAGTAACCATAGAATCTTGATTATACAAGCTCCTTCGCCTCAACACGTTTTGGTCGTATCACGCACGACTCCTAAATAACGCGCTCGTGGCTCACAATGAATCCACCTTATGCTTATCGATGCTTGCCACTGCTTGCTGCACAACCGGAGGAGGGGGGGGGGGGGAGAAACCGAGCAGGTTTGTTGGCGTGCAGACACCAAGTAACGCAGCTTGACAGCCGTGTTATCGCACCCTCATTACACAATTTCGGAAACGTGAATAACAACGCGTTATTGAACAAATAATGATGCAGCTGTTAGTATAGTTTTCTGCTATATCCATCTCTAATTCACATACATCTGTATTGTACAGAATTCACACGTACAGTCTTTGTCAAAAGTATACGGCCCATGGGTTTCCTTCTAAGCCCCGTAACGAGGCCCGTATCACAACACTGGCATTCAAAATCTTATAGATGACAAAGCTCGTCCTCATTCTGCTCTTGCTTACATTTATATTCCAGTATTGCTACCAGGCGCTGCGTTACAGGGCTTGGAAGTGAATCCCGTGGGCCGTATATTTTTGACAAAGACTGTACATCTGCATTGTAGCTGCCGCAAGCATTTGTACTGCTACGGCCAAGAAGCAGGCTCCTTTGTTAAAAACACTATTTTAGAAAGAAACAATGGTGGCTTCCCTGAAACGCTTCGTATGCATGATCGTACGAAGAAAGATGCGCTGTCCTGATGTCTTCCTCTATGATGACCAGCACCATTGAAAATATCTTTCTGTATTGCCACTTGTTCCGCTTTATAGAACGATATTGTAACATTCCTTAATTCGCCACAATGACAGCAGGGAAGTGGAAAGTAAGCAAGGCAATGCGAAATAATTATGCGCTCAGCCCCATCGGGGCCCAAGAGAGGGATTCAGCTACACGGCTTCTTTTTGAATTTCAAGTTAATTCCCAGTTCGTTTCGCCTCATGAATAGAAGCGTAGGCAAAACATTAACCTTGTAGGGTAGGGCGTGACAAATTTATTGACGCAAAAAACTGTTCCCATCCAAGCGAATGTACGTTGTAAGTTGTCACAAGGGGACCACCATGGTCGATAAGCACATAGACGCCGAAAACTGCAAACATTTATTGTCTATGGACCGCCCTGTGTCTAGGTCATGTAGAGTTTTTTTCAAGCCTGTGTTTTCGAGTACCCTTTTACATCCAACGTTGCAGTTATGCCATTTAGAAGCATCGCGATTCCGCTTACCTATTGCATAGCTTGTACGTCAAGAGGCTAGGTATAAGGAAGACATAACCTTAGCTCCAAATGTCATCCTGACGCGGGTAAATGTTTTTTTGCATATTACACGCTGGGTTCAGCGGACCTCCTAATATAGAGACGGCGTCACTGTACCCAGTACAGGAAGGCCGAGCAATTGCGAAGTGTGCTGTGCATGCATGCGGGGGCTCTTGGATAGATCTCCTTCTGCATAAAGGAAGAGAACGAGAAGGCTGCATTGGTGGACGGTCGGTCTCTGCCGTAATGCAGAGAAATTGGCGCGCTTCTCGGAAGCGCGGCAATAATTCGCCTCGCCTGGAGCCTTATCGCGACGCCCGCACCTTGTTTGGCCTTTGGCACGCGCGCCTTAAAGGAAACAAAAAGTTTCCGGGCTCACGCTTTCTCGGGGGCACCGTCCGTAATAACCCCGCACACGCCTCCCTTACTTCCATTGCCGCCAGACAGCGCGGAGTACGGGCACGCGCCGTTGCATCCAAAGAGAACGGCGAAGGAGGCTACCCGCATGCGATGCATGTAAGCTTTCCGCAGCTCTGCGGCACAGTTCTTAGAATCCGCTGCTTCTACTGAATGTTGGAGATACAGGGTGCACGGTCAAATCTCGAGGAAACTGCGAGTTAGCCTGTAAGACTACGGTACGGTCTCATACCTTTTCTGCAGGATGTACAGAAAGAGCTAATGGCTCGGACCGGCATGCGCTAAGCACAAGGCGGCTGAAGACATAAAGCTTTCGAAACGTATTTTTCAAAGCACGATAGGAGACGCTCGTGCCGCCCTTTCTAGACGTACTTGTAAGGTGAAAGTACCCGAGCACGTTCACCGATATCTATCGCACACACGTGGCTGTCTTACGATCGTCTTGAGGGGAATCTGAACAGGCTAGGCAGAGACGGATAAGAAATAAACTTTATTGCAATAAAGCGGAAACTAACTGATTGTTCCTAGGAAGGCCTTGCTCTCAATCCAGAGGTCACGTGACTGCTGCCTCCTTGACCCTTGTCCACTGCACTGAATGGCCATTCGCGCGGGTAGCCCGCAGAGTGGTCTCCTGGGGAGTGCGGCAAGGAAGGGTTGCAATGTGGTGTGAGCATGACCAAAGTAATGCGACAGGTCGGCATTGGACGATTGTCATGTATAGGATAGGTGGTTAGTGGATTGAGTTTTATGCGCAGTATATAAGGATGGAAATGAATGGTTTCGGTGTTATCCTCCGATAATGGTTTAGGTTTGTTAAGTGGGTGGTGTCTAGACGGGTATGTGAATCGACCGGCGCGGTATCATAATAAGTGGAGGCAGCCCACCTCGCGTGTCAAACAAAGAATAGTGCGCGGTCTAAAGGACACTTATACGACCCCCCTGTATGACAAAAGGGCTTTTCTTTCCTTTTCATGCCTCAATACAATATATGTATGACAAAGGGG
>JAJIZL010121401.1:0-21729 GCA_023969395.1 Amblyomma maculatum | reverse complement strand
TTTACCTACCTCTGCGTGTCGCTCATGATCGTCTTCGTATGGTCGGTGGTGAGAGTGGGCTTGATGGGAAACCTATGCTGGGTACATTTGCAGGTACTATTTGTGTGATTCCAAATATTTTCTTTTTTTACAGCCTAACCTTGATGCTGGAGGATGTGGACTACCAACGCACCGTACTGGACCAGCTTCGAGGCCAAGTTGAGGAAGTGCAGCGGAAACTGTCTCTATCATTGATATATCTGGAGACGCTCAAGCAGGCGTGCTCGTCCAAAGGAGGTGAGAATTGTTCTTTTGGTTGATGATTATTTATCCTTTACGCTCAAATTCATGGTTGGCCAGGATACAAAGCGCGTTTTTTGATTGTAAACACAAGATTGCAATTCTTGCCAAGAGCAAACAAAATGAACAGCCGATGGGCGCCTCAAACGGACGATTTTCGTGGTGGACAGATTAGACAGTATACTGAGACTGTGTAGCGGGCGACTCCACGCCCATGTGCGCGATAAGTTGCTTTCTTTGTGGATCGAATGAATACGTAAACTGCGAAACAAAACCGTTATGAAATCGGAATCCTAATTCGAGTGGTCTTCCTTACTTCAATCCCAATATTTGTTAATATCTGTATGTTCCGTTGTTTGTTACAAAATTATATACAAGCCAGGGAAAAAAGCAATAATAAGGTTCAAATTGGGAAGCATAACGTATCTTGAAGGAGTAATCATTTTTGGCTTTTGAAGTAAAGTGCATTCGAACAACTCTAAGCAAATTGTAAAAAGAAGACATTGATCACAGCTCCAGGAACTGCCGACAGCAAGCTTTAACGACACTTGATTTTACTCTTCGCGAAGTATAAGGTGGTAGTTTATTCTCAGATATTTATAGTATCTAAGCAGGCTGTAGTGCCTGCCCAGCCACATTTGCACAGTTAGTATACTGGATAGCTTTATTTCAACGTTGCCGTCCTGTCCCGCTTATTTGCCCCAAGTACTGGAATTTTTTGAGCTGCACTTCTTGGGGGTTGTATTCAAATACTGATGCGTCAAGACGTCAATATCACCTGATCAAACCTCATATCGAATCACCCCCGTTAAGAGCCTTTACAAACTCCCCTTGCAGATCCCATGTCCATGGGGACATCCATGCAGCAGCAGCAGACGACCCTACATTACATCTCGCGGCAGTCTCCCTACCCAGGGACTAAGATACAACGCTTCCCCGTTCCGGACAAGTTTGTTCCCTGGGAGGTCATGTGGCTCGATTACGACCCGGTGGCTTACACGAGGCCTCGTACGCAGTTTCCGGGCCCGCTGCAGGTCTATGTGGACGAAGATATCCTCTTGTGAGAGCTGCTTATCATGTTCGTCACGCGTAATGCCAACCAATGCGGTTGGCCACTATCGGGAGACAACCGCGAATGTTCGGTTTTAACATAACCCTGAGGATTATACCGCTGAAAGCCACTCACGACTCACCACGATATTCGGGGCAAAATGCAATCTCTTAAAAATTGCAGTATTTAGGACGCATATTCTTTGCACAATCAGTTCTTCCAGACTAAAAAACTCGCTAATTTTAAAAATAAAGATAAATATAAAAGATAAATAAGAGAATTTTAAAGGCTCTAGAGCTTATTTCCTGTAGTTGGAGGTGATGTAGGTCCTGTCCTTGTGCGGCTTTTGATTATTCATTGTACATTGCCGGGATATGTTCCTTGAAAAGTACCAAAAAAGCGTCTAATTTACTGAGCATTGAAATATACTGGCATATTCTGCGAAAGCAGATTACGTTCGGATTTTTCAAATATTTTCACTGTTCATGCCGGATTAACATCTGACGGATTATAAACCTTAAAGTCTCGTTGGTTGCAATAAACACTTGTAAGGCGTTATTTCTCCTTGCGTTATGTAGGATCACCACGAACGAGAACGCGAAGAGTCTGCCGACACTGAAATGGAACTGCCTGTCTACGTCCCCTGGCGGCGTCAGCATAGACCGAAGGTCATGGATTGAGGATCCTGATGGCACCAACATCATCTACATCCTGGAGAACGAGGGAGTTCCGAGGTGACAATTTCCCTTTCATTCGGCATTATCAATGTAGTGCTTACATTAAAAAGACCAAAAGTTCAAATTCTGCAACATATTGTATATAGCTCATTCGACCTTATACCCTATACCTAAAATCCATCGTTTTAATATTTAAACATATTTTGTTCAATAGATGACAGTGAATTGTTTTCTCGTTTTTAGCGAACAGCTTAATTGTCGGGTAATTTTTTATCATCGCCGTACTTGGGCGTTGTTTAATATGCTAAGCAGCTTGCATGCGTATCGTCAACGACGGTAGAGCGAAAAGCGTCACATTTCTGCCTTTTTCTTTTATTTTGGATTCCCTAAACATAGTACACGAAATTACCAACTCGGTGATTCTCCTCTTTTTGGGACCCTGACCTTAATAATCTAGAGGGAGTATAAATAGCCGGGTTCATGCGGTACTATTAAAGCATACACTTTGAAGCAAGTTAATCATTGATTTTGAAGCTGGGGTGCTTCTTAGTTAAAGCGTAGTGCTACTGCATCAAAAGACCCTGGCTTAACCCCGCCCAGGATTTTACGCCACATATTGTGCTGCCTAGAAGGGACCATTGGGCCGGCGTGGACAAGTTATTTACATTAAAATATTTATTTTATTTCTAAAACTAAATATAAATAAAACACAAATGAATTCTGAAACCAGCTGAAATTGACGTCATTTAGTTTTCAAGAATGAACACAAATATATAGCAGATAGCTTCACTTTATTTCTAATGTGCATACAAGACAGACAAAAACAGTGACACAAGCCATCGCCCGGTCGTGCGTGACGATTTCACTCGGCCGCCGAATATGCAGGCAAAGCAGATCGCGCGACCGTCACTGATCACTCTCGTCACGTTTCTTGCCGGATAAATTTGTTGCGTTAGAATACGCGTTCTTCGGTTGGCTTGGTGTCGTTCGTGGACCTGCGGTACGCAGATAACCGACATCACCGACGTGTGATGTCAGTCCAATATGCGTCGGTGTTGCACCAGTCCAGTGGGCCTCTTTTGCGTGGGCCCTATTTATACCAACTAAAACCTGCGTTACTTATAATGGTAGTCAGTGAATTCGGCATGGCGACTTCCTTTTGTTTTGTCTTACTCTCTCTGAATCGTCTCTTCTTTTTTTTTCCGCCGCCGTAGTTGAGGCGCCTGAGAATGGCAGATTCCGCGGTTTGCGCTACCTTTATTTTCATTATTCTAATACTTTCAATAAAACATCTTGGGGACAATGGTGACCTAACAATCCGAAATCGAGGTGTGGATGTAGCGTCGGCTTTAAGCCTTTGTGGCGCTGAATAAGCATTTAAGTACTACTTTCTTTTGGGGTGGAAGATATCACTCCTGTTTTTTTCTAATATACGTAGCGTCTATTATTGGGAACTCGAACTTTGAGAATATAATCACCGATTTCTTTATACACAGATAAAATATCAAAATGCGATACGTCGAGGAATAACGCATGACATTTTAGAAAACTTCTGTAGCGCGCAAAAAAGAAAAAACGAGAAGACGATGTATCGGCGGAAGCCGGAGAGGTTCTCATACCTTATAAGATGAGCCTACCAATCAAATACGTTTTATTTTAAAGTTGAAGATTAAAAATGATAGCTTTTCTCACCGCTGCTCTGTCTGGAAAAGCGCAGTTAAAATCGAAATCTGTCTTTATATATTATTGAAGGTGGCACTTTCCAGCACTGAATGCTAAGTATATAAGTATCGCCGATGTGGCGCCTGTGACAGTTGCTGCTCAGAGGTGCAGAAACCACCTTGCCACTCTCTAGTAAAAGCAACACACCTTCAAAGGGCAGATATTTGTCCAACAGAAATGTTAGAGAAGTCCGAATCGAACTGCGTCGAATTTGCTTCTTGAAACTGGGTATTTGTAATTACAATGAATGTGCTGTGCATAAATATTTTTTATATTCCATGGTATGCCATTTTTGGTAGCTCTAAAGCAAAAAAGACGAAGAAAGAACAAAAAATTGTAGTGGTAATTTGCAACAAGCGCAACACGTTGAACGTAATGCTCTTAATGGTCGTTTTATTCTAGTAGGGCCGTAGTAAGGTTTGCTGTGTTGGGCTTCTCTCCAAATTGATTCATGGACTCTGTGACGTAGTGTGTCGGTGCTAAATCGCAAATGAGAGTGGTAAACAGTGGCGAGGGGAATATTAAGACGTAGATGTCATTTTTTGAAACATATAAAGTCTAGTTAGTAGATTTTGAGCTGATTACAACAGACATAGGCTGTAAGTATTCATTAGTAACTGTTGTATTGACTCAAGTTTACCTTCGAGTCATCGTAATGATATATGAAGGCATTATAAATATAGTTCGAAAGACAGTTGTACACAGTGTGTCATGTTCGCTAGGCGGAGGCTCGTACTCTCCTGTTGTTTTCACCCTTGTTGAAGCACTGGAAACGCTTGCTCTGTAAGATATATGCATGCTTCGAGCTGCCTTCGCTTATTAGCTCATTATGCGTGATACGCCGACTTCGGCACTAGAATGACCTTGCCATTGCAGAGCGGAACGATAGGATGTAACGACCCGAAGCCAACAAAGGATTTGATGGACAACGAAGTAGAATGCTCGAATAACTTCGAACACCTGGACTTCTCGAATGTACGGTGACATGGTGCGTGCGCGGGCGCTATGCATTTCGCCTTAACAGATACGCGGCGTTTTCGTAATTAAGCTAGTGCGTGCACAGTTCCGCACAAAGAAGGAACATTGACAGCGTCAGTGGATTTCGAAGCCCTTGATCACTGGCACTTACCCTTTCCACTTCTTCGCCACGCTGACCGGTTCGGGTGCCGTGGATAGATGCTCATGGCAACGGGAAACACATGGAACACAGCTTTTAGGAATCGTCACAGTTGCAAAACAAGATTTGGTGATTACTGACTTAGTATCTTGATATTTTAGGATTTTCTCGCAGTTACATGCACTACAAAAGCAGCGTCTGCCCTACATTGCGGTCGCCGCCCCTTGTCTCCTCGGTTTCAGCCCCAAATGCTTTAGCCCCGAAGCCTTATACATGCTGTTTGCTTCTTTCCAGAAATCCTGCTGGACGAACCGGCTTGAAAGGAAAAGGTGCCCTTCCACGCTGGGGGCCGAACCACTACGTGCTGTTCATCATCAGCAGGTAGTGTTTACTTCCTCTGTTTGGTCAATAGCATGACCGATGTGCCCACAAATCAACAACGTTTCTCTGTCCTCCAGGTAGCAACACTTTTTTTTCTCGCACTGGGGAGAATACCAACCATATGGCTTATATCTGCCTCCTACACTCTTCTGATTAATGGATTATAGCGCATGTGTTACGATAATTTAACCTAAACGTAGTCACCTTCATAGCATCATTGAGAAATATAGTTGATTTGCTTAGGGTAACACGTAAAGAACACACGGTGAAATGTTTTAACGTTAAAAATTTGGAGAAAACACTTAACGGCAAAAGACGAGCAGAAAGACAAGCATCTGTTTTCCATAGCTTGTGACTGACCGACGATTTCAATTAAGCAGATATAAGCAATATGAGGGAATGAGCAATATTTAACTGTCAGTGTGCATGAGAGAATTATGGTGGCATGGAATTAGCATTATAAGATATCTTCAGATTGTAAAAAGAAACTGACGTAGTGGCTGTATAGACATTCATATCTTAATGGACACTGCGAGTACCACTCCACCACTCATTGCACTTTGCCGAATAATTTAAAGCTCACTTCTTCGTCTAGAATAGTCAAACATTTTTTCTGTGGAATCACCAAAAATCTTGGTATAGTAAGCAATATGAAAATTCATCACTCTTGACAATCTTTCCAGGTAATATAGGAATCTGCGCGCAAGCCAACACAATATTTATTTGGCCTTACGAATAGATTTCATGGTTTCAATAGTGGTGTTCTTCCAAGAGAACGGCCGCACCAGCTTTAAGTCACGACATGCAATCCCATCTCAGCTGTGAAATGAGCAGGACCAGACCAAGTTGCCAGTTTTTCGGATCTCGGCTTGCAACTTTGCCCACCGAAGGAAACTTATTTTAAAGCGACTGATGTTTCATTTTGCGTGGTAGCTCTGCAAAACAATGGATTAAACAACGGCCCTGGGATTTATTTAGGGAGAAGAAAATTGTTCTTATGCTTAAGGGCCAATGAGAATGCTAGCAGAATCGGGCTATCAGGAGGCATAAAACAATTCATTAGTTGGTTCGTTAGTAGCAAAGTGCCCGTGCTCGCATCCACAAGGAGAGCTGCATACTGGAGCCGGTGGCACTGTAGCGTCATACCCTTAATGGCGCAGCTTAAGCGTATGAATTTTTGAATGAAGTTAGACCATTCTAGCTAAAGCTGCTCTCATTTTTTTTTTTTCAGGTACCAAAAGTCCCGATCGGCGTTATCGCAAGGGAGAGGGCTTGAGATCGCCCTGATGAGGATATTTCGAACGGATCAGTTTGTGCTGCCGGGGGTGAGTATTGCACAGGCCTCTAGTAATCAAATGGAGATCGTAGCGTGCTGTGCCCGCATGAGGCCGTTACTATCCCGGGGCACCGAGTAAAGAGATGGAGTGTGTGATGATGTGAATAGAAATAAAATACAGTGGGCATTTGCAAGCAGTAGCAGAACAGTAAGTAGAAGTAGAAGAAAGAGGAAGAAGGAACCGTGTCCAAGGTGCCGGGTTCTGTTTTTTCCTTGAGCTCGACCGCACAGAGTCATTCCTGACAACTTGTAGTCAAGACCCCAACGGCACCAAAGCATACCTTCGTTCTAAGGTCCATAACTTTGCCTCTACAAGCAACTCTACCGGCTTCGGCGCTCCGCAACCACAGGCGAATGGCGCTGGCCCTCGGCTGATCTGTGAGCACGCAAGGATCCTGGGCCCATCTACTTCTATCACATAGTGGAATGCCTTCGCATAGCTGTTCCCAATTTTCTGTGCACAGTATTTTCAGAGGACGTTTTTATAATGCAACATGAATGATATGCTCATGAGCTACCTCTTACGTTGGCCTTTTATTGCAGCCACTTATCATTTTTATTTGCCTTTGCCGGACAGATTGATAAACGTGCTGAGGCGTGCCCGCAAATGTGATGGTTTGCAGTGACAACACCGCTTTTATTATCTTATTATCAACCTTTTAGTGTTCCTTTCTTTTGATGAACTATGGCACTCTGTTCAGCTCTCTAGACTACTTCTAGCGCTGTTCGCAACATTGCTCAAGTGTTGTGCATTATGAAGCTTCTGTGCGTTTGCTCCATTGAGCTTCCCGACTATACTCACGAGAGAATCCCGAGTTCAGCGATAGTATTGACTTACAGACAATCAATATTTTATCTGGACTAATGAACATCAATCATTTGCCTTCCGATCGCGCGCTCCGCTCAGTCATCTTTATATAGAGAGAGGCTACGTCGCTTTCGTATTTTCCTATTGATATGTACAAATTGCAAGTCAACTAGTGGCTGCTCAAAGGTGCAACCTCCTTATGTCTTTTTATTTCTTTCTTGCCATGTGGGTCCTCCTAGCCCAGCTTCATGGAAAACGGATGCACTGCATTACAACAAACATCATCCCATTCTGCAGCTCTGTTTTAGCTATACGAGTAGACGAAAAAGCTCATTCGTCACGTTTGCGCCATTTATTGGGCTCGAGAGTGAATTCCGTCCACTTTAACTACACTCCGAATATTTTATAGCACGTCTAGGCTCGCTTTAAAGGCTTCTGTACAATACTTCTATGTTATAAACTACCATTGAGAGGAACAATTCACAAGATTTCAATGAACGCGTCGTTTATGAATCTGCCAGCAGCTACTTTCGCCTAAGTCTATGGCAGCCGATATTGATCAGATTTCAATTTGCAAACTAAGTTGCATTTACTAATATCTAGTAGTCAGTACCGTTAAGTATTGTATACGCCAAAACTCATAACACTGTGGTGTTCATTTTACAGCTTAAAATAGAAAAAGAAGCGATTTTTACTCAATTTATTGATTCCAGATTATTTTTACTTTTGAATCAAGTAATTAAATCTAAAATCTAAATCCTATTCGCCATTTGTTGGCGACAAACGGTAGCGGAGAAACAATTCTTAAATATCTGGGTTTCATTAGGCAAAAGGGGGACTGTTTTAAAGTGTATCACCGGAGACTATTTTCTGCTATGCTCATTTTTTTCTTCTGGTGACAGAGTATCCTGTGCTGCACTTTCCATGAAATTTGTTTACAGATGGCTTACGTATGGTAATTTCTTAGTCCAAGTATGTGCGTCATGAGCGGTTTACATTGCAGGATTTTGTACCTGGGGAGCAGAAGTACGATGATGTGATGCGGGTTTGCTTCAAGATCCCTGAAGGTGCGCCCATTAAAACAGAAAACCAGGTCAAAGCGGTAAGTCCCCTAGGTTATTCAGATGTTCGCGCAATAAAATTTTACGACGAAAAAGGTAATTGCATTCTAAGCGCATATCTGCGTTCAGTATAGCTAAATAATTGGAAGAATTTAGCAAACAACGTCACGAGAGCCCAAAAGTAAATCGCGATCTCTTATTTAAGCACAACTGGAAATGCTGCGACAGCAAAGCATGCCTCGAAAAACAATAGTTTTCACTCCCTTTGCGGAGTCTCGTTAGTGAATTAGTGACTGAGTGTTTTCAAAGTGCATGTGCATCGCATGCACTCTGCTACACGATTGATCACTGATTCCTTAATTCGCGAATCCATTCCCTCACAAGTACGTAATAGCATATAGCTGTAAGCTATCACGTCTTTTTGCGAAGAAAAAATTGCAGGGTTTCAACGTGGTTACGTCTAGCTTGACATCGAAGCCCGATTAGGCGCTGCTTGCTTGGGGATAATCAGCGACGCTCGGAATAAGTGAAACTGTTAGAACTCGCGAGGTAGTACTCATCGCTACTTATATCTTCCAAAAATCCTCAGTCTAAGAGGCTGAATCTCGCATTTGACGCCGGTTTCTTTCGCAAACTGATGCGAGCTTGACTCAGTGTTTCGCGAGCTCAGCGTCGCCACCTGATGGGATAAACAAACATACAGTAAAACCCTATGCTTATATGCCAATTTGCCAGACCACTCTCTGTGATAATGGAAGTGTTCCAGTGCGGGGAAATTTGATTTGCCAGTGGGCGGAAGTTCGTCACACATTTTTTGCACAATAGCCTTTGGTATTGCAAACATGAAATGCAATAGTCTTTTTTTTAGCCACTTTTGTGCGCACTACCATACTTACCAGATGCGTCTCTTTTCGCTGCAGTTTTTCTCCGAGTGTCTCCAGGAGCAGACCGACGCGTCGGACCCAAGCCAGGCGGTCGACTGCTCGATAGCACGGCGCGGTTACATGGACGACCCAATGAACACAGATAACTGCTGGCGCGAAGTCGAGCTTTGGAAAGTTCACTACGGCGGCAAAGAATGTCTGGGTGAAAAGTTTCAGGTATGGCGCTTAACGCTCCATCTATACTCTGGGCTACTGGTATTTATCGCTATTATGTAATGACGCTTGAAAAAAGAAAGGCTAACAATATTTTTTGCCGCATTCGAATGTTCAAAACAATTCAAGCCGTAAATTCAATGGTCTGTGTCGGGATCCGTTTGTGAAGCCTTCCTTTGAATCATTGTATGAATGCCATCTGCAATGAAAACCCATTCGTTTCAGTGAGAGATATAATAAAGAGACAATAACACAACCTGAGATCTGTTAAGCAAAATATTTACCATTTTGCGCAATTTTCTCGCTTTAATTTCCTGAAAGGAAGATTGTTTTTGGGTGCATGAGTTATGGTGGTTATGAATAAGTCTGATATAATCAGTTCAGTTCATTATGAATACATCAGAAAGGTACAAGTTCAAATACGCAATGTAGGAATAATTGCAGTCGGTAACTAAGTAGGTCTAGTGGTCAGCATGCTTTGCTTATACACTCCAAGGTTAGCTACCTAAAGTTGCCCAGCTCCTATTTCGTTTGCCGATCCTTAGCTAAGCAAGCTAGAAGTTACCGTTCAAACTAGCATGTGCGCTACACACTTCGTCAAGGTTGCCCTAATGAGCGGAGACGTGCGTCTGCTCGGCTGTGGAATCTGTGGAACTCTTGGGTTTCACATAAGAGAGTTTAATGGGTATGAGGGGCGCGATGCAAATTGCAAGTGTGAGTCATCCACTTGCAAAAACTGAATAATTTAGGTAATGTCCCTTAAAATTTAACCCAGAAACAGTTAGCAGGCAAAAATTGTGTGCCCGCTATTAACGGAAGACTAACGCCACTAACTACCAACTGTCCAGAGCATTCAATCATAACTCTACCACAGCCCCCCCCCCCCCTTCCTTCAATGCATTAACGCAGTAAAGGGGGACCGAATAACACACCGAGTATGTTGAACATCGAAGGCGGCTGTATTTTCTTATATGTACGGCCAGGTATTAAACATATTCTTTAGACATTTCTCAGCTCACATGTTACCAATGTACACTGCCTTTCTTTTTTTGACTATAGACACCTCTTGTTTGCTTTATCTTTAGTTTTATAAATGAAACTTTATACACTGGCGCACGAGGACGACCCTTCGCATTCGCTTATGATCTCTGAATGGTTGAAATGTAACTTATTGATTCAGTTATATCAACCAATGACCATCCCATTTATGGGCTGTCTATACTCGGGGAAAGCTTTCAGTGTCTATGCAGCCAAAGCTACAGGGCTACTGGCAGGCATTTCCCTAGAAATCTTGCGACAACGAGTAGTTAAGTTATATGTGGCCTTAGTTTTGGTTATAGTTCTGTCGTTACGTTGAAGTATTTGTTTTCGAGTCACCACTTGCACAGAACCACGTTCCTCTACAGCAGTAAATGCCTACGTCAACGTAAAACTCTCTACTAGTACATGGCCCACGCGAAGTAATGTATTTGCATAGCCTAAACAAGCGCGTTGCTAAGACCTAAACAAGGTCGTAAGAACACGCTGCAGAGGCAGCTCGCGTATGCTTCAAGGAGTTCCGACAGCCAGAGGAACGACTGCACTACGCACGGCAATTTGTAAAAAGATCAATATTTTTATTCTTTATACTAACGCTATACTCTTTGTTGTGTTTTATAATCATGATGTAAGGGTAGCGTGAATGATTCCCTAATGATGTAGCAATCTAGAGCACGATTCGCGAAGCTTCAGGAGGGAATATATATTCTGCTACGCAGTAAGATGTGCTTGTCGAATCTATAGCTTTGCTCTGAGATCTGTGCCTGAGTTGTATGAAGTCAAGCATGCCAAAAACTGCAATATAACTGCCAATGCGTCGCTTTTCGTCAATAAAGCTCTTGAAGCAGGTTGGCTTATGAGTTTTGCTAGAATGTGATCTCCACACTACAGGGCTACACATTCGGAAATCGGCTGCCTACCTTATTGCTTTGACCCTTAAAGGGCCACTGTCCAGGGAAGGACCTTTTAGGCGAAGGAACCCAGTGTTTCGATCAGGTACCGGAGATAGTCTGTGAAAAATGCTACAGTGACACGCGCGCCGCAAAGCAACGAAAATACAAATCAAAACTCTCTCATGCTCTCCTTCGGGAAGCCAGCTTCTCCGTTTCCTGCGCTGGCCCGTCGAGCCACAGTAATGACGTACTTCCCGCGAATGACGTCCATTGGTCCGTCTCGCTGTCAAAGGGTGAAGGATGGGTGTCTACCGCTCTCTGGGCGCTTTTCCCTCGCCACGGCCCGACTGAATCCAGAGGCGCGCGCTCCCTCGCCCGTTTTACTTCTTTCTCTTTTTTCGCGCACGCGGAGTGCCACGCCCCACCTACCGCCAATCGCGGAGGAGGAAGGGGAATTTGTCTTTCGGAGGCTAGACGACCGGGTAGGAGAGTGAAAAACCTTTGCGAGGGAACGGAAGGAGAGAAACACCACAGAACCACAGAATCGGGTGATTGGGGTGGCTGTAATTGCGTTATTAGCTACCCTTTTCAAAAACATTTTGCTGCCTTCCGTTCTGGGGGAGAAGTCTCACAGTCACCGGGGAAGAAAATATTTTCAACCGGAGGGTGGACAGTGGGTCTTTAAATCCGGTAAGGATCAAATGAACTGCCTCTCTGTAAAGTCGCCTAAGCCAGGCGCGTAGTGTGTATATATCATCATCATTTATTGTTCCTGGGGCGGGCATTACATAAGGGGGGGGGGGGGGGAGGATAACGAGTAAAGTAAGAACGGCGTCATATGACTATACAGTGAAACGCAAAGTACAGTTAGAGTTGAGGGCAGGCAGGTAAGATAGTTACTAATTAGTGACAAGGTAATTCAGTTATAATTAAACGATAATAAGCATCTAAAATTATCTTTAATGGTGAACGCTGCGATGCATCGTTGAGTAGTTGCTTATGAAGGAATGTATAATCTGGTAGTAATTAGGAATGATTGTTCAGTGCATTTAATTCTGCGGACACAATATATAGTGCAGTATTATTAGACCGCTGTAATGAGATCAACAATAACCTCATGGTTGCGCACTTGATGAAAGACATTAAGAACGCAGTTTATTTACATTCAAGCATTGTACATACTGCAGTAAATAGTTGGACAGCTACTGTCAAGAACAATGTTGTTACACCATTGCTTGGTCACTGCCAAACTGTGCAGATCGGAGCTTGCACCGGATAAAGTTGGTTTGACCATGTTGAACCTTACCAATATTTTTCATTAAACATGTCACCAACTGCTCTGCAAGTCCGCACCTCATGCGGCTTATACACGTTGTACACGTTACAGCGTCTTAAAGCGGACAAAATCTAAACCGACACAGTAGCAACGAAAAAATTCAAGTATGTTTGTGTTAGAAAAAAAGGAAAAACAGAAAAGGAAACACTGAATGCAAAAATAAAAGATAATAATGATGTTTATTTACACCAAATGTGTACACGGAATGAGGGAGCAAAGCAGAAAAAGTTGTCAAAATGACAACTTGACAAGGTCGCAGGCCTTTGCAAGTTGAAAAAGTACAAAGGGTATATTGAAAAATTTAACTGGTTACAATTTAAATTTTTATCGCGCACTTTTGAATATTTCCTCGTCAAACGTTCGCGCACGCTGACGACGTACTGCGCACTGTCGTTCGGAGTCCCGTGATCGCACTGAATTGCACCAAACATATTCTGTGCGCACTAGGCCCATTCAAAACAAAGCATGACAAACAAAGGTAAACACGGATGGCACAGCCCCATGCACCGCGGCGCCAACTCGCCTGTCGTGGATGCGCTCTGCAGCAGGGGTTGTCGGGCTGCATGCTGGGTGATGCAAGACAAGACGCATGCCCTGGGTGATCCGCTTGTGGTTCTATGTACCCAAGGCCTCCGCCAAACCGTAAATTTAAGACGTAATAACTTAACCACCAACATTTGCTCAGCGTTCGCAGGCGATCATCACCGGGTGATTCAAGTGCGCTAATGTGTAGAGCGTCATTTTCTATTTATACTTTTTACCGTGACCATCGCTCTGCTAAAAATAAAATAATCGTGTAAAATGCTTCATGGCTGCATATTTCTTCTTTCCAGCCAAACCTTGTGTGGCGCCTTGTAACTAATGACCTCTTCCTGAAGTTGCCCTCCGGACACAGCAACCTGTTCAACGAAGTCTGGAATTTTCAGGGAACGTTAGGAGTGTAGCCAGCTGGGACGAGTAAGAAAGATCTTTTTTTTTTTCTGGAAAATTTGTGCATCTCAAGATAAACATTTGCAAACAGGACACTACACTTTCGTGTAGATTATACACGAATTTACGCTATTGCCAGCGCCATCAATGGAGATATGGGGACTGCGTTGGTTGCCAGAGTTTAACATGGTTGCTAATTAAGAGAAAGTTACGTCCGGCAGAAGTTCATCAAAAAAATGCGTGGTATGTCCCTCACACTGCATGCAGCAAATCTTAGGTAAACAATGTGTTCAAACTGTGTATTTTTCTTGTGATCTCGGGAAATACTTTAATCTTGCACAATGTGGAACTAAGGAACATAAACGAAGCAGTTATCTAGAATAGCTAGCTGGATAACATGCCAACTTCGTGTTCGGTGCTACGGAACGCGCTGCTAGTGCTCAAAAGCTTCAAAGCATCTCTCCGTGTGCTGACCCGGATGACGCGGCATTTGTTTTTCATTCTCAGCAGATGTGTGAAATTTTAGGGATTACTTGATTTTTTCCGGCATCCAGCTGCGGCAAGCAAATTTTAATGCATTTTCACGGCATCCAGCTCCTGCAAGCAAATTTTGAATGAAGTGCTAGTCAAATCGTATCCTCTGATTGTTGTTTCTATTTTGGTGTTGCAATGATATTCAACCGCTAAGAAGAGGCTGGATGAAAATTATTCAATTTTAGGTTGTAGGTCAATTTTGAAATCCAAAGACGGGAGGCAAGCGTAGCTTTTACGCAACAAGCGAAAGTCAAAATCTACCGCCTCACTTAGTTTGAGAGAACAGGACCTAATTTAAGCATATTCTGCGTACAGTGAAAAAGAAGCATCCTGTTAGCGTTTAAAACATAACCGGAGTTGTTTGCTCGGCAGCGCATCTAGTGCGCTCAAGTATTACCACTGTCAAACAGTACGTTTTCAATTTCGCTTGCTTTCTTAGTGGCGGGGCGATAAAGGAAGCCAGGAAAACGGTACGTGCAGATGCGCATACTATAAGTAAATTGAACATGCTTTTTCGTCTAGATTAAAATCGCACCTTCAGCACCAGAGTTTCAAAAACAATATATGTCCAGGTGAAAAGGCACTGGCGTCTACTGCCGGTTCGCATACAGCATTACTGCCAGTTAAAAGCGTGAAAATTGTTAGGAGGAAATATCGTGCTCTGTTTACTTTTGTCCACACCGGTACGTTGTTGCGGAAAAATCAGCTGGAGTTTTGCGAGGTGATTAAGTATTTTTAAGTATTTTTAACTTTAGCTATTTTGTCTTTAACAGTTTTACAGACAGAAAAATAAACTGCTGCCTAGGTCGGACGGATCTCTTCGTGACTTAGTTCGTTTCGTGTGCCTGAAAAACTTGATTTTCTTTTTAAAAATCTTCGTTACATTAAGTGGAATTATCTCAGTATTGAGGGACTCCGTTTCAGCAATATCCTCGCTTGACGACGATAGAGAAGGCTGTTTGAAAAACAAGGTAGCATAGCCGGCTAGATTTAGTAGAAACAGCGCTTACGATGGGAAAAGGGTTGCAGAAATACAATCTTGTCTGTACATGTTCTAATTACTGAAGGCGATCGAAAGAGGGCACACGTTGAAGGAGAAGCACTGCGTCTGAAAAATGTAGGACGGAGGGTGCGATCTCAGAAAAACCGCTTTGATTGCTGAGCGGCGACACAGGGATGACTATTCTCAATAGACTGCGTGTATAATGTTTCACCTGAACCTCTACTCTCTTGAATTTCGGCCTTGATAACATAAGAACCAGATAACATAATAACCAGCAAGGCTACTCTGGCTGATTATGAATGTCCACGATGCAAGATATTGAGGTGAAGCACAACACGTGGAGTGCACTGAACGAAAGCGGCCATCGACATCGTCATTATTTTCTTGATGGACTCTACAAAAGCATTATAAAAAGGGGGCAAGAACAAATGATGTATAATTCAATGGGTGTGATAAATCCTCACTTCAACGATGCCAGTGGGCGTGCCATCGCAGCCTCTTCTGTCGGCCGGGTGCGGAGATTTCATGGCAGAAACAAACCGATAACAGGAATTGTCTCGCTCCCATATCAATATTTCATTACTTTTTCAATAAATTGGATAGGTAGCCTCCTTAGCGCAAGCCTGCTTGAAACTTGTAGTGGTAGTAATTTAATACTATGCAGACAAGGTTTCAGTCGCCTCGTCCGACAGGAAAAAACCTTTCGAGGGGCATTTAGGATCCAAATGTTTTCTAAGCGATAAATTTCTGCGACACGTGTTTCACCGCTCTTTGCCCGTGAACCCAACGAACGCTTTGAATCCTTTATATGATGGGCATGCAACAGCTTGTTTCATCGGAAAGCAAAACAAATCACTATCATTACAAATTATAAAGCGGGTTACAATAATAATCTCCTTTTACATTGTTGTTCTCGGTGGGCTGACCCTATAACAGAGTGCCTGATTTCTGTTTTCAGGTCCAGGAAAAGACCTAGATTCCTGCCATTGACCAGCCAGAAAAGAAAATTGTCTGTGATATCCTCACAGGAAAGAAAATCTATAGAAACGTAATTTCGACATCATCACTCACACCTCTGGTGTACTCACTTTTTGCGCTAATTGGACACAATCTGGAAGCATGTGTCTTTGTTGATCATATCACCGTTTAACTTCACCAGGCCATCCAGCGCCTTGAAAATGCACATGTCCCTGACAATCGCAATTCTTTGCAACTGCGATACCTTGAGGATGGGGAAGAAGCAAAATCAAACCAGCGAGAAAGAGCTTGGTAGAGAGATGTCCCGATGTATTCACATTTATGAGAAGCGACTTTCCTACCTAAGTGTGAAACTCAGGTAAACTCTATAAGTATTCGGGTGACATCGTGGTGAGAAAGTGTCATCTGAAAAACGTGTCTGGAGACAAGACCAGTTATCATTAGGTACGTTAGAGTTCAGGTTCAGACAGTCCCGGACTACTTGCTGACAGGAATCGGGGATTCGACTTTCCTCGGGCAGTGCAGGAGCTCTGCATACCAGCACAGTCCCCTGCAAAGGAGCGCCGTGCGTCGGCCATATCGAGTTAGACTCTGTGCGCGTTCAGTACCTTGCGTGTTCCTGCAAACGATATCGTGCGTTAAACAATTACACAAGCTCCGTAGCTGGTTTCCAAGCAGCTGTTAGAAATATAACATCTTCGCTTTCTTGTCTTGATCAGTACACGCGGAAGCATCCAGAGCCTCAAGCATGGATTTTTCGTTCGTGCAGTTCAATTATTTTTCACCGGTTCCACGATCAATTCGGCGCGCAAGCCTGAAAGAGTCGGAAATGAATCGCTGTGTGCTGGAGCAGCTAATACTTTTTGTAAATGTTTTTTTTCAAACGCTTTCGTCTGATTACGAGCTCAGTGAGCTGGAACATGGAAGAACTTTACGAACAGGAACGGTATAGCGAAGCCAGACTGACCTTTGCAAAATGCTTGGCATTCAGCCATGTCACGGTCCGTTCGCGAAAAGGAGTTTTATTCTGCGCCTGTGTAATCCATCTTTAGATTTACATTTACGCCGGAAGATAAACGCACGCGCGCCGCGTCACAGCGAAAGAAATGAGTCGTGGTGACTGATGGTTAGAATCCTCCGCTAAAAGTAAACGATGGCAGGAGCTTGCAAAGTCGTATGATCATCAAGATACTTCCTATCCGAGCAGAAAGCTGGATCTGTCAGCAAGTAGTTCGGGACTCGAAAGACGAATTTACAGGTACGGACATGACGGACCACCATTTTTCGTTCAAATTAAAATCATGCCTTCTGCACTGGAGACAAGAAAACAATTTAGAAAACAAGAAACAGTTTTCGTCCATATGAAAGGGCAATGCCGACTACTACCGGTTTGCACATACCACAACTGTCAGTTGCAATTGCGCTATGCGTGAATAATTTTAGAAAGAAATAACGTGCTTGTGTACTTTTGCCCGCGCCGGTACATATCGGTACAGCGCTAAAGACGCGGACAAGAACAGTACACAATCATCACTGTTTTGTCACCTCGACTAACCCTGGTATTTTGCTCTCTACTCAGAATGTCAAATGACCATGCCCAAACTTCCACCTAGATCCCCGCTTGACGTCGACAGCGAAGACTGAAAATCCAGGTAGCATAGCCGGCTAGGAATAGGGCTTACAATAGGACAAGGCGGGTATAAACAGAAGCTCTGGTTGTTCTAATTATAGTGAAACGATCAAAAGAGGGCACACGTATAATAAGAGGCATTATATTTGCTAAATGTAACGAGGAAGGGGTTTGCAGTAAGGAACGATTGCTGGTGACTATTTCAGTAGCTTAACGTCCTCCCTATGTAGACAATTCCACCCTCATGCGTCGGTACAGCGCAGGCTGTGTGCGGAGGCAAGTACGTGCGGAGTCTGCAGTATCGATTGTTGTGCCACCTATACGTCTAGGCGGAATGTCACTTAGTGCTTCAAAGACACTGATGCCAAATCATGGGAAGTGTTCTTATTGTGGCAATATTAAACAGAATAGCGGAAAGTTGATAATGAAAACGTTTTATTGAAAGGAAAAAGGGAGGTACCTGAGTCGTGGTAGCTGATGGCTGGCATCGTCTGCTAAAAACAAACGATGGAGGCAAGTACGTGCAGAATCGGAAGTATCGATAAAAAGGCTTTAGACGCTGCTTTCTGAAAAATTGGCAGGAGAACTAAGAGTTTTGATGAGATGCAGCCAGACATGCAATCAATGCGCTGTATTTGTGCCAGCTAAGATGTTGCCCCTGTGTGGACGGCCTCGCTTAGATGTTCCTTCAAATGCCGCAAAGCATAGAACTTCGAGCTAAATAACGTGTTTTAAAACTAACTAAATAACATAAAAACCTAATTCGTTCATACATGAAATTTTCCGGTAAATACGGATGCCAAACCTCGTGACGAAAAGTATGGCAATGAAGCAACGCCAAGAGTTCGATTAGAAAACTTTTTGTTGTCGACTAAATTTGTGTGTGGGTGCTTGACTTGCTAAATGGCCGTCAAAGTAAAAATACTTGAAAACCGTATCTGTCTAGTGTGCATGCAAAGAAAAGGAAGGTGCGAAAAAATTATTCTCCACCATGTGCACTCGGCACACTATTCGTTACAAAAAGGAAGGTGCGGGTTTAAATTCGTTGCTTAATCATGAAGTTGGGAACTGAACCAGATGAGAGTTACTCTAGTGGAAACGCTGCAAAGGCGGCTAGACGTGAACGTCTCCGTCTAGTCCAAGCGTGCCAGCGCTAGCAGTGTGCGCTGTGACTCCCAAAAAGCGCTGCGATAAGTCGACACTGGGGCTGGTTCGGGCCAGAGAGGATAAACACGAATCGCGTTCTCGAAAAGGCTTTATTCTCTTCGAGCACACGGCAAAAACAGCACACAAATACAACTGCAGAAGCAAAAGAAGGTCCCGCTCGCGTACGAGAGTGAAATAACGTAAAAAAACCCAGGGACAGAACAAGGACAAGCAAGGATGCGTCCTGCATTGTCCTTGTTCTGTCCCTGCGCTATTTTTGTTTGACATGTGTTACCAACAAGCCCAGATTTCCATCATAATGGGTGAAATAAAAATACCAAAAGGGGGAAGCGCAGGCGAAAGGAGAGAGGAACATTCTTCTCAGCTAACGTGCCGCTTCGCACTCACGACATGCTGCGGTAAGTGCGTACGGTGACCGGACAACTCATGTGACGGCGGCGGTCTCCCCGGCGGAAGGTCCGAACAGCGCGCGTGCGCGAAGTCCAAGGAGGTGCGCTGTGGAGAGGAAGTCCCCCGTTGCAAAAGGAGCAGAAGCTAACTCGTGCCACGCCCGGCAAGAGGAGCGGCCTAGATGCGTTGAATGTATCAGGGAGCCTGGAAAGCCATCACAAAAACTTTAAACCTGTGCATAAAGGCGTGAAAAGACAAATGCTCGAAGCTTTCGTTTACTAAAGCAAATGAATTTATAAAGCCTTCACTCCTGGCCTAAGAATACAGCAAGGGACTGTCAGTATTTATTTTTTCGACAAAAACCCATAAACACCATACTTCGTTTCGCTGTATTGTTACGGAACGCGCTACCTGGCAACATCAAGTGTCAAGTTTTCTGCAAAGGAACCTGTGTTTATTGGCAATAGACGATTTATTTCTGGTGTCTAATTCTTTGTCAGTCGTTGATTATTTGAAGTGCCAGAACCCAGGCTTGTGTAATATGTTTAGCATTGGTGCGCATGACTTGCTTCATTCTCTCCCGCACGATACACTGCTGCGGTGCGTCAGCAATTGCATAAAAAAGGGTACCAATGAAGAAGGATTCATTTCGATAAGCCGAATCTCGGGGGGGGCCTTTTTAGAGCTGCTGTCTTTTCATCTTGCAGCTTCTGTTGTTGAATGGCAAGACAGATGGTACGATCGGAAGTATGTATTGGGTCAAACGTGGCTCCTGTTTTGAGTAATATTTTGTAGTGAGAGCTACTTTGGCCACAGTCTCGCCATTTCGCCGTACCTGTCCGAGCCTGTCCGAAGAGCGAAGAAAGCAGTAGTAGGAGCAGGTAGCTGGCAGCTGACATGGCCGAGCACTAACTGGACGTAGGGCTTCCTGACATTACATTTGCGAGAAGCTGCCAACTCTGTCCTCTCCTTTTATATGCGAGGGTGATATCACAATCAGCCTGCCAAAACCCTTGCATTCACGTTATCACTAGGTCAGGCAGAGACGTTCAAAGGACCCGGGTAAAGCTGTTTTATACGTTCGCTGCTAGCCTAAGCTATCGCGTAATCGCGAAAGTGGGAGTGACAACGGAGAGAACGAGGTGTTGTAGTGGATTGCTTCGAACCACCGCGCGATATAGGCTTTCAGCTTATAGCACTTTAGTGGTCAGTAGTGCCCCTATGGCATAAATAAAGTTGAAACCATAGGGTAAACTAATATGTGATAAAGCCATGTCTTTACTTTCAAGCCGAACATACCCGTAGCCATGCAGATAGCTCTCGCGTAACTCCAGGGCAACCCACAAGCTAAACCGCCGCCAATTCTTTTTAGTTACGTTTACAAGGCCATTAACGATCATTTCGGTACCGAACAAAACAGATTTCTAGGTATGTAGGTGATTACTGAGTTTTTGTTGACAACGGTAACCTTCAGGTAGAGGTAGATGAGATTTTGAGTTTTTCAGGATTGCTGAGAAGGCTTGATTTCACCTTTGAAACTCCGGACTACAAAGAGCTGCAATTCCAGGATACAAAATTGATTTTGCAACAGGACCGCGATTGTTAGTTTTTCGTACAGAGTTCGAAAAAGCCGTTCCCCAGTCATCGATCTGGGCATTCTAAGACAGTCAAACGTGGCGTAGCTGTTTCTTGCCGAGGGTCTGCGATTGATGAGTCTTGTGTGCACGCTGTCGGTCAGAGCTATATCCCTCAAGTTCACAAGCTCAGGGCAGCAGGATTACCAGATAAAACCATAATACTGGCATGCAATGAGATAATAAAAACATCAAGGGTACCCGTCGGCATAAAGCCCGCGAACATTCAAATAAAGAGAAAAAAAATCTCTGGGTCCTGCCTTACGTTCACCATTTGTCCCATCGTTTAAAAGCAGGTAGGCCGCAGATATGGTGTAGATGTTTTTTTTTTCTGCACCCAGTAAGCTAGGCAGAATTTGTGTCAGGTTGAGAGGCTATCCAGGAAAGAAAAAACGCAGACAAAAAAGAGGAATAAAAAAGATAGCATGCCAGACTAATCCCGACGTGATGTTTGACCGTTGTGCCATGGGTGTTTTGTATGACGTTCCCTTCACGCGTGGAAAAAGATATGTAGGCCAGACGGGAAGGTGTGCAAATACCCGCATACGTGAGCCCAATACTACTATGGATGGGACCCTTTCCTCGAACTTGGCCTTGCACTACAGAGAATGCCGCCTTAATCCTATGGTTCCTCATATAGGTGTTCCTCATATAGGTGCTTATTTCT